>LGRX02003793.1:0-37549 GCA_001247695.2 Cymbomonas tetramitiformis | reverse complement strand
CTTCGTCTAAATTTGCCGAAGATGTTCCCGGAGGGCACTCTACCGAAGAACTACCAAGAGGCCATAGGACATCTATCCATGTATGGCTTGCCTTCTAAGTCGGTAGACATCTGTGTAAATGGATGTTGCAGATTCGACGGAGAGCACGCAATGTGCCGGACATGCTCGACGTGTGGCGCCGATAGATGGGCCCCGGAGATGCTCGAGAAGCCGTTGGCGAGCCGGAGAGGAAAGTCCACGTTTTATTATTGGAACCTCCCGGATCTTCTCAAAAGGAATTTTGCGCACCCGGAGCTTTGCGTGGACATGCAAGCGCACGCCCGCCATATTCCATGCGACTTGACCAAGGAGGCGATGGGAACTATGTGGGGTAAGTGAAAATTTCCAGTTCCCGATTGTGAAAGGAATGCCCTTTGAAAGCCTACTGAACATGGCCATATTTGGGCCCTATTCCTCTGGAAACCTACTGAGCATGGCTGTGTTCGGGCCCTGTCCTTCTAGAAACCTACTGAACATGGCCATGCTTACCTGTTTATCGCAGACAGTCCAGCATGGAGGCAACGGCGGGAAAGGTACCCCAAGTTCTTCAGCGATCCCCGCAACGTGGTGATCTTAGGATGTGCGGATGGCGCCACGGTGTGGAAGGACCTGCGCGGAGTTTTCCCGGTGACGTTTCAATACCTCAATATGCACCCCACCATCCGCGGCAAGTTCGTGAACATGGAGGTGTTTGGGATATGTAGCGGCTCGAAGCCAAAAAGCACGCAACCTATCTACGAGCTATTTGTGGACCAGCTGCTGGAGTTATGGGATGGCGTGCCGTGCTACGACATCGTGAAAAAAGAAACCTTCAACTTGAGGTGCATGTTGTTTAAGGATTTGTTTGACATCAAAGGTTTGATGGATGGCGCTTGTCGCAAGGATGTGGGGGCGTACATGGCTTGCATTGCATGCAACCTGCAAGGTTGGCGATCTAGCATCTTCAAGGGGATGCGGTATACCTTCCGCACGGAAGCCGAGCCTGGTAAACAACCTTCTCTGGTATTCCCTTGATGTACTGCACGCAAGCGACAGATATTGGTTAAGTATGGCCATGCTGTGCTAGTTTTTTCATAGACATGGCCATACCCACGTGTAGACATGACCGGATATGGCGATGTTCGGACGGCTTCGATGATGGGTAGGGCAATGTTCACCCTGTTGCATCGCAGGTCCCGCAGAGTTTCAAAAGAGAACGGATGCCGAGATACGGCACCACGCGGCGCAGCACCAAACGCTTAAGGAAAGCGGACACTTCACGATGAAGGATCTCGAGACGATGATAAAAGCTACCGGTATAAAATTTCCTTCGGAATTCTCACGCTTGCCGTATTGGGATGAGGCCAAGGACTACCTCATCGACTTGATGCACTTGATCAAGAATCTTGGAGAGCACGTCCTTGACGCCGTGATGGGAACTGACTTTGACAAGAGAACGCGAACGTGGGCGAAATCTCAAGGCATTAAACCCACATGGTGGGCAACTGGTATTTTCCCCTTTCCATAGGCCTGACCCGACGTGAACCCATCCAGCGAAACCTATGTAAACATGGCTGTGTCCAGCCGTTTTGGCTTATGAACATGCTTGAACATGGCCATATGTAGGCAGTTCTGTCCGGTTTGTTCAAAAGTTTAGCATCCATACGTGAATTATGGTCGGGTCCGACACTTGAGCAGATGCGAATGGCAACTACACCAAAAGGACATCCCCTTGGCAGATTGTCGACGTGCGCACCGCTACGGGAAGGTGCTTGAAGAGAGCCGAGGAATTCGCGAGAGAGGAAGTTGGCTTTCCACGGGAATGGGGAGCGGGTCAATGGAAATTGTTGAAATTGTCTTCAGACGGAAACGCAAAGAAGCTAAAAGCCCACGAATATTTGGTGATGTTCAGAAATGGACTTTTCGCGATCCTCGCGGCATGGCCAAGGGACGATGACTCACCCAATGCACTCGCACGTTTGGTGGGGCAACTTTCAACGATAGTCCGGGAAATCCCGGCCCACGAGATCGATCTGAAGGTGCGGTTCTCTGGTACCTTGCTCTCATGTTCCCTGTCGCGTCACCAAGAATTTACATTTTGTGTGAAGGCTGAATGCACATGGCGATGCCCACCTAGTTTACAGAGTGAACATGGCCATACTTGACCATTATCCCTTAGGAACATGGTTAGACATGGCCATACCCGTTCATGACCTTCTAGGAACATGGTGGGACATGGCCCTACCTACATATTGTTGATGGTGAACATGGGGATTCAGGAGCTGCCGACACTTGACAAGTACATTAGAGAGTGGCTCGTCACCATGGAGAGCTCGCGACATGGGACGAGCCCTCACTGGTGGGTCCTCAACACACATCTATTGTGTCACGTGGTAGACCAACTTCGAGACCTCGGGCCGGATCGCGAGTATTGGATGTTCGTATTCGAGTCCTTAAATGGCAAAATCGGGAGGTGGGTGAAGAACAATGCCTTCCCGGTGCAGAGCATCATGAACGGAATGGGGCGGCAGAAGACCATTCAGTATGTACGAGGGTTACTTATGGCACTTCGCAACGAAGTTCCACGGCCACTTGTCGTCCCCGCTCTTGTACGGGACCGCGTTGTTGTGGCCGATAAAGGGAAGAAGCACACATTGACCGAAGGCGAGCGAGCGTGCATCGATGTTTGGATGCGCACCAATGTAGGGCATTACCGACGGTTGCAAGACCTGCTTGATGCATATCATGAGGACTTACGAACAAGGTAAGGCCTCATCTAATCAATGCCTGAATGAAATACTAAGTAAACATGGCCATGTTCGTGCATGATTTCCATCCACGTTTCCACAAACTAATCACTCAGGTGATTCGCAGGGTCAAGAGAGGCGGTCGTGGCTTGAAGAAATGACTGCAAAGGAGGATGACATGCCGTCTAGCCGCCGACGAAGATCCGACTCCTTGGCTCGGACGACCATTCTCTCCCGACGAAATCGAGTTGTTGCGTGGTTGCCCCACAAAGTGCCGCAGGTTTAACAAGGTACAAGTGGGTAACATGCGATTCCGCATCGCTGCTGTGGACAAGAAGTTCAAAACTGTCCAGTGTTATTTCCGCTCTTTTTCATCGAACGCGTGCGTGGAACAAGTGAAGAGGAAGAGACTGATAGGTGCGTGCCTTTCTGCTTATGATTAATGAGTAAACATGGCCATGTTCTAGCCCTACCTAGTAATGTATTGTGTAAACAGGGCCATGTCCACCTAGGTTCTTTCGATACCCTGGGTAAACATGGCCATGTTCAGACGATTCCTGTAGTTTTTGCAAACTAATTCCTCAATTATACATGCGTGCCAGGCTCGCCCGTCTTGAAGACGTCTATGCCATCAAGCTTGGTGGGGTCGAGTACATATTTGTCAAGGCGGCTTGGCTGCAGAAGCCGACAAAAGCGAAGATCGCCATGTATAACCGGATGAACTCCATAGTTGGCCCGGGCAGCGTCACTGGCTGTTTCTTTTGCGATGACCCCGAGAACCCTGACACCGTCTTCGATACCAGAGAGCCATTCATGCTCGCAGATCAGATCGCGTCGCAAGCAGTAATTGTGAAGCATCCTTGCATGCAAACTGCGGTGGTTCTTGACCCTCGAGCAGATTTCTTCGAGCAGAATGTCCAGGATGAAAATCCTAGCGAGGACGAGCTTGCTTAGTACTTAGGCCTGCAGTACGACATGGCATTTGTGTAGTGTAAATAGATAGCATCGGTTTGTGTATATACATAAAAAAGGGTAAGTATGGCCCTACCTATCATGTATCTATATACAAGTACAGTGTAGGTATGGCCATGTCTATACATAAACAAGGGTAGGTAGGGCCCTACCTATCATGTATCTATACTCGAGTACTAGTCAGGTAAGGCCATGTTTATACATAAACAAGGGTGGGTAGGGCCCTACCTATCATGTATCTATACTCAAGTACAAGGTAAATATGGTCATGTCTATACATAAACAAGGGTAAGTAGGGCCTTAATTTAGTAAGGACTATTTTACTCATTTAGTAAGGACTAAATAAGCGTAATAGCCCCCAAAAAACAGATTCTAAAAATATTTTTTTCCAATGTTTTCAAGTACAGCCCAGGTACAGCCCAGGTACAGGGTAGGTATTGCCCCCTACAGTAAGTCGCGGTCTATAAGAAACGGTACCTACAAGAAACCACCCGCTAGATTTCTCGCCAAAAACTAAGAAACCCATAAGAAACCACCTGCAAGCAATTTCAAACCAGAGATGTGAAAACCCCCCTTATTAAGAAATCGAGACGCTAGTTTTACCGAACCCTATACTCATATTACACATATCTTTTAAGAAATTGTCGAAATCAAGCAGCATGGAAAAGTATAGTGGTCTTTATCGTGGTTGGTATATCACACATTAGCATTATGACTAAGGCGATTTCGCGTGGGGAATAATTAAGCATATAGATAATGCGACTATGATAATGGCGAGAGTTGGGCATATTACTGTACATATATACAATATCCAGCTTGGTCGTACAGTACTAGATGTGCTATTCAGTTTGGCCTCACAGCACATATACTATCCAGCCTGGACTTACAGTACCCATGAATCCAGTCTGGTCGTATAATGCAATTGAGTGTCTCATCCTAACATCACTTAGCATAACCATCGCATAGCATAACCATCGCATTCAGCGATGTGAGTTGCATGCATCAATCTACGTTGCCTTCTGCAGTGCTACCCAACCAAGATCCATCTGTGGCGTTAGCCATTTCAGCCTCAGGCAGACCCCCAACATACCTATATTCACCGAGGCAGTGGCTCGCTTCACGGTCGTCCACCCCATAGTAGACATTGAAGCTGACCCCGGACATCTAATAAGGCCCCTAATAAGAAACCACGTAGGCTAGGACGAGCCTGAGACAAGTTATAGATATAGGTGCATCACTGGCAATCTGGCATCCAATAAGAAATCGCTACGCTACGTCTGATCTACAATGCATCATTCATTAATACTTAAATAAGAAATTCCACACGCTAGATCAGATCGGGGAACTGAATGATGCACGATTAAGAAATTTTTCACGCTACAAGAATATTTTCGTATGTGCACCAATAAGAAATCGGCATCGCTAAGCCCAAATTTTCGGTCCGTCAGATTAAGCCGCTAGCGCTAGCGAAAATCCGCCGGCTTCTTATAGACCGCGACTTACTGTACTTACCCCTTACCTACCCAATGCCCATACTGACCTAACTTTGAGGTGCTGTAACAGGAAGCGTAAAATGTTTTTTCAGTTAAATCTTTGGAGACTGTCCATAGTAAGGACTAAATAAGCGTAATAGCCCAAAAAAAACAGATTCCAAAAATATTTTTTTCCAATGTTTTCAAGTACAGCCCAGGTACAGCCCAGGTACAGGGTAGGTATTGCCCCCTACTTACCCCTTACCTACCCAATGCCCATACTGACCTAACTTTGAGGTGCTGTAACAGGAAGTGTAAAATGTTTTTTCCGTTAAATCTTTGGAGACTGTCCATAGTAAGGACTAAATAAGCGTAATAGCCCAAAAAAAACAGATTCCAAAAATATTTTTTTCCAATGTTTTCAAGTACAGCCCAGGTACAGCCCCAAGTACAGGGCAGGTACCGAGTAGCACAACTTTGAGGCCTCAAAAAGTGAGGTTACCAAAGCCATTCCACCCAAAACTTCGCTCCATATGTCTTACATCGACCCAAACCATCGATATCAACAATAAAAAACAAACTATCGGAAACTTCATTTCACCCGATTTTGGCTGGTTTTGCCATTTTACTGCCGACATTGCCCAAGTAGGGCCCTACTTGGCTCGAAACACAAGGTAAACACAAGGTAGACACAAGGTTCTAAATTTGTAGGGTCCCTCTTCGCATCGAAGCCTGCAGCCTCCGCAACGTCCTTTACCAAGCGGTTGTACGCCTCATGTTGCTCCGATGTTTTCAAGATCGGGCACCACTTCTCCTCCTTCGCCAATTTTACTACAAAAAAAACCCCCACGCACAACACAATATGAACAAAAGGAATTTGTTACGCTAGAAACCCGCGCGATCATCTTCAAGAAACGAAAACAAGGAAATAGAAGATCGCTCTCGCTCCAAGCGCGAATTACGTAACTTCAAGAAATACAAGTGGTGAGTGATACTCACATGTCACTTTACGAATCGCCGTCCTCACCGCTCTCTCGTGGGGTTTCATTGGGCCCCGGAACCTTTGGCTTGCCCCCTTTTTTGCTCTTGCCCTATTCCTACTTGGGGCATCAAACATTGCCCCGCGTTGGGCTCCTTCGCCTATATGGGTGGGCGAAGCGGCGCTAATGGATCCGCGCGTTGCCTTAACATAGTTGAGGAGCCCCGCTATGGACTCCTCCTCACCATACTCTTCGCAGAGTGCTTCGTACTTTTCTTTCTCTTCGTGAGTTGGTTCCATTTTCTTAACGAGGCAGAGAGCAAAGCTGTTTATTTGGCGGCGATAGCACTCCTTTATTAGTGCACCTTCAAGAAGTGAACTTCGAATTCACGTGCTGGTCATCGTCAGTCTCGGTCGGTCGGTCAACGTCCGATTTTTCAATTTCGATTCATGACTTAGTCATTATTTCCGTTGAATTGTCATCCTCTTCGATCGTAGCGCAGTTGGACATGATGAATGTGACAACCCATTAGGAAACCGACCGCGCGGGCTCGAATCTGAATTGAATTTGGGAAGAATTTGGGAATTTCGAGTTTTTGGGGAATATTCCAATGTTAGTACGCTAACAGGACGCTAACGGCAGGCCTTAGCGCACTAACGTTGCCCTAACTGAACACTAACAGAAGGAATCTTTTAGGGAATATGCCATTGTGCGTTAGTACATGCCACCTAATGCCTCCTTAACGACGTCAATAGGGCGCCATTTAGTGTCTTGTTGCATGTAATGCGCTAACTCAGCGCTGAGTTAGCGCATTACATGCAACAAGACACTAAATGGCGCCCTAATGACGTCGTTAAGGAGGCATTAGGTGGCATGCACTAACGCACAATGGCATATTCCCTAAAAGATTCCTTCTGTTAGTGTTCAGTTAGGGCAACGTTAGTGCGCTAAGGCCTGCCGTTAGCGTCCTTTTAGCGTACTAACAATGGAATATTCCCTAAACGATTCCTTCCGTTAGTGTCCAGTTGGGGCAACGTTAGTGCGCTAAGGCATGCCGTTAGCGTCCTGTTAGCGTACTAACAATGGAATATTCCCGAAAAGATCCCTTCTGCTAAACTCACACTAACAACGCGAATATTACATAATAAGAGGGCGGGTGGGGTGCGTGGGGGGGGGGGCAGAATTGGGATTTGTGCAATGAACAATAAACGTCAAGGTGAACACTTTGCGACTCTTCGTGCACAAGCCTCTCGCCCGGATCCACCTTCGCCCGAGCCCGCGCCCGAGCGTGCACCCACACCGCCTCCCGGCCGGCGTGGGATTCTTCTACAACAAGGCGCGCCGGTGTCCTCACGTGTACCCGTCCCACCACTAGCCCGCAGAGCCATTAGTAACCCCGCACCCCACGCACTTGTTTCTCCACCACCACCTCGTCAACCCGTTCCCGAAGGTTTCCGGTTGGGTCATGAATATGAGGGGGGCACAAAGAAGCTTCGAGTATCCGAGTGGGCGGCAACCACGGTGACGACGATATATGACGGGTGAGTCATGCCTTTATCCCTATACCTCGTGATGTGCATGTCTCTCAAGAAACCAGTGAAACACGTTAGTGCCCTATGTCGATACGGTAGTGTACACTTAGTGCGATATTCGGTAACTAACAGTACACTAACGTGGCAGGAACTGTCTATTAGACACAGCTCGTGCCCTCTGTCACGCACGCGCGTGTGTCTTGGAGGCGAAGAAGTGTCGGTACGTCGGCATGGTACAAATTTTCACGTGTTGTCACGAGAAAGACGTACCGACCTGCATGACTCCCCGGGTCTTCTATGCTTGCGTAGTAGACATGCAAACAAATCAACGGCGTTACCCATCGTGGTTGCCGATTCCGCCCATTTTGAAGGCCGAGCGGGGCAAGATCGTGTATGGTGGCACCGTGTTCTACATAACAGTATCTGAAGATGGTGTGCAAAGTTGCCTCCTATCTATTGCCAACGAAATCATGAAAATCGTCGCCAACCACCGCGGGCACGGTTCCTCAAGCACCTGAAATATGTGCGTATTAGTGCGTTGTTATCATGTTAACTGTACCTTATCAGTACCCTAACAAAGAGATATCTACAGGCCAGCGGAGGTCATCATCGACCACGATCATCTAATGACACCATTGCCGCCTCCCGTGGATCTCGTGAGCTACGAAAGCCAGGAGGAGTTGGATGTCCAGGAAAATATCGAACTCCTCCTCCTCCTCGACGACGTTGGTCTAGCGGGGTGAGTGAGCCCTCTTCTCTATTTGGGACTTAGTGCGTGGTTAGTGTGGGGTTAGTACATCCGCGACCCCTTAACCGCATATAAACGACGGGCTGGGCACTCAGTCCGTGCAATTTTCCCGCAGCAGGCAACCCACCGTGACCATCGACAGCTGTTTTCCGCACCATGGGATGGGTATTCGAGATGGCAGTGGGCGCACGAAAACGACGGTGCTGTCGATTCGCGAGCAGGGTACATATCAACCCCCTATGGCCGGTCTGTGGCCGTACGATGAGGGCTGTGGCCGAGGTTTGGCCGAGTGTGCTTTTGCTTGTTGGCCGAGACGAATTATGTAAAATTTTGGAAATCCCCCCGAAATTTTGCGATTTTTATGATATTGCCATACATAAAAATAAAATTTTGCGCCTGCGGCGGAAAATTTTAGATTTTGGCCGGGATGGCCGAAATTTGGCCGATGGAAATTTTGAGTGTTGGCCGTACGACATAAAAGTTTGATATGTTCACTGTTCGCGAGTTCTCGCACCATGTGGGCACCGTTCATGATAACGACGCGGCGTTTTGGGGCCGTGATATCATTCCGGATCCATTGGACTTAGCCGATAATCCCTCGACCATCACCTTTGCCGACCAGCGGTGGGAATTGCTACCGCCAGTGGGTGTAAACCTGATGAAGATTCGTCGGGACATTTGCAAGTTGGCCCTTGGGCTTGGAGACGCGAGCCCTGCTGGGTGAGGCCCTTTTCCCGAGTCTTATTGCGTGGTTAGTGTGGCATTAGGGCCTTAAACGCCATCTAACCACATGCTAACACTGACAGGTCTGACGAGCCCCACCGCGGAACCTCGCCGTCCCCGCCCCCCGAGATGGACATGCCCGTCGACGCGTCGAGTGCGAACTCCATGGACTTCGCGAGCTCAGACCAGCAGCCGCCGCCGGATGACAGCCATCCCGAGCTCGCCACCCTCGGGCTTGGAGACGCGAGCCCTGCGGGGTGCGTGAGGCCCTTTCCCCGAGACTTACTAATGCGTGGTTAGTTTGTCATTAGGGGCTTAACCGCCATCTATCTAACCGCATGCTAACACTGACAGGCCCGACGAGCCCCACCGCGGAACCTCGCCGTCCCCGCCCCCCGAGATGGACATGCCCGTCGCCGCGTCAAGTGCGAACTCCATGGACTTCGCGAGCTCAGACCAGCAGCAGCCGCCGGATGACAGCCATCCCGAGCTCGCCACCCTCGGGCTTGGAGACGCGAGCCCTGCGGGGTGCGTGAGGCCCTTTCCCCGAGACTTACTAATGCGTGGTTAGTGTGGCATTAGGGGCTTAACCGCCATCTAACCGCATGCTAACACTGACAGGCCCGACGAGCCCCACCGCGGAACCTCGCCCTCCCCGCCCCCCGAGATGGACATGCCCGTCGGCGCGTCGAGTGCGAACTCCATGGACTTCGCGAGCTCAGACCAGCAGCAGCCGCCGGATGACAGCCATCCCGAGCTCGCCACCCTCGGGCTTGGAGACGCGAGCCCTGCGGGGTGCGTGAGGTCCTTTCCCCGAGACTTACTAATGCGTGGTTAGTGTGTCATTAGGGGCTTAACCGCCATCTAACCGCATGCTAACACTGACAGGTCTATGTCTTCGGAGGAGTGTGACGAACACCTGACATGTCGCGAGAAAGAATGGCAGATTCGCGACGAAGTACATGCCATGGAAACTCGGAAAGGACAAGGCAGGAGAGATGGCTTGGTGTTATGTGACTGTGGGATGTGCTATGGCGTGGTCGCAAATTGGGTCAATCGAACCACCCGATGGCGACATCACAAACAATTCACAAAGGTTGCCCCCGGGGAGCGGTATTGGGATGCGGTACCAATCTCTCTACCTGATGGTCGCCCAGCCGTGGAATCAGACGACGATGTGGAACTCGTGGAAGACAAGGAGCTTGGTCAAGCCAGGTGTGCCGTATGATTTTACCGCTAGCTGGTATGAGTCTAGTTAGTGCGCTGTTAGGATACGGATAGCAACCTAACAATGCCTTATGTATGCAGCTCCGTGAAAGTTGCACACGAAGATCATGTGACGCAAAGACGTGACCAGGAGACCGGCGACGCCTCAGACGCTTTAGAGCTCGACGACGATGACCGGTCATACTCGACGTGCATTTCGGGTTTGGATTCGGACTCGAGTTTCTCCTACGAGTCATGTGGAAGTAAGGGCGAGGAGTCGGTTGGTACTTGCCCCGATTTGTTCTCCGACAATGACGCCGGATCCATGATGGACGACACCGAGGACTGGTGGAATGCAGACGATCCAGCCAAGCAAGACGTACATGCGGCCACAAAGAGCCTCATTGAGGCAATGATGTCTTTAAGCACAGCAATGGTGAGTTCTCAAAATGCGTTAAGACACGTTTAAGACACGCTTAACTTGTTAAAAAGATACTATGTATATTTACATACATAATCAAACATAGGTCCACATTCTCAAAGTTCTACGATGGAATGGGTGGGCGTTCTACACAGGCGCCCGCGGAAGACCGCGACGCAGTCCAACCCCCCGTCAACACGTTGGACCTCCTTGTCGATTTGCTTGAATGGAATAGTGAGGGCAAGATGTCCCAAGACTCTCTCACCAAGCTTCTCTCCATTATGAACAAGCACTTTGGGGAGCTACTCCATAGCTTTCCAAGTAGCTTCCAAGCTGCATGGAAAAACTTCGAAGCCTTCGACGCCCCCCCCAACAGAGTGGACTTGTGTGTGAATGGGTGTGTGTTCTTCGAGGGGGCGCATGCTAACGATGCCGTGTGCCCAAAGTGTAAGGAGGCCCGGTGGGAGGCGTATGGCGAGACGGGAGAGGTGGACGAGGGCAAGGGTCGGCGAGCGCGATCCCAATTTTTTTGGTGGTCTATCGCAGATATACTCCGACGTGTGTACGCTAACCCACAAACGGCGGAGTTGATGCGCGCTCACTCGCGGCATACTCCACCAGAAGATGGGTCATTCCGCACCATCTGGGGTAAGTAACATGCCGTTAATATGTCGTTAGTACGTCATTAATGTGTAAGTTGTGTGTAATGTGCAGACTAAACGTGTACTGCCCGACGTGGATGCATATCTTTTGTCGATTGCGTTAGGATGTGTCGTTAGTATGCCGTTAGGGTTCTAATAGTGTATGCTATGTAAACTAAACGCGCCCTAATGTGTATTCCTGTGCATTTTCGATTGTGCTCAGACGCGGAGGAGCTCCTTTAATGGTTACCTCAAAAGGATCGCGAAGAACAACGCCTACCCCGTGCAAAGCATCATGTTCAATTGGAAGCGGTCAAAGGTTTTGCGTCTTGTGCGAGGGCTGATGCTCCACTTGGAGCGGGCGGGCAACACTTCGCGGCCGGTGGCTCCGATTACGACGGAACGTCGTCCGGGTATTTGCGGCGATGTTTCGGCCGAGGGAAAACGTGTTGTCTTAAAAGACGACGACATCAAGGACTTGAAGGTTTGGATGCAGAGCGCAATTCCTGCTTATGCGAATCTCAGGGAGAAATGGGAAAGATACGTGAATGATGCCCGCAGGTGCGTGAAGTAGACACGCCAACACAGTACGTGCTTATTGAGTTAGTACACCGTTAGTGTGCATATAATGCATACCGCGTATCTTAGCGTACCATTTAGAGCACTAACTTTGTTATTTCTTGTGGATGCACAGCTGGAACCGCAAGGTTCGAAGTCTTCACAAGACACGCCGAGGTAAATACGCGCAGGCTTTGGGGAAACCCGAACACATTGACGAGCCAACTTTTGGAGCGTACACAGATCCCACAGTATGGTTGGGTCGAAAGTTCACGGAGTACGAGTCCTTGCTCATGGTCGGGCCGAACCCGGTTTGCCGAAGCTTTTCCTACGTGACCATCGGAGATGGCTTTTACCGCACTGCTGGGAGTGATCGCAACAAGAGCACCTTGCATAGTTATTTCCGGACTTTCTTCATTGATGAGCAGTTGGATAAAGATGGAAAGGTGATCCTGAACAAGCAGGGTGTGCCTAAATCCAAGGAAGTTGACAGGTGCGTCCTCCCAAATCGAAATAGTATGCCGTTAGTGCATAAAACATACCACTTAATGTACCACGTTCGACCTATCTACATACATGAAACATGCTGCTGGCTGGGAGTGATCGCGATAATAATTATCAAGTTGTACAGCTACTTTCGGGCTTTCTTCGGGAACGAATGTGTGGGCAAAGGTGGCAAGGTGATCCTGAAACAAGAATGGTGTGACGAAGACACCGGGTATGTGAGAGCTTGGCAAACAAAGATAGATAGTTTGCAGATAGCGCATAAAGTACTTCACTTAATGCACTATGTTCCAGCTAACTGCGTATCAAACATGGTGGCGGTATGCAGGCACGGCCGCATTACAAACATTCTGCGGGTGGAGATCGCGGGACGGATGTACACCTTATTGAAAGTCAACTGGCTGACAAAGCCAACCGAAGAACAAATCAAGGCCTATCGTAGGAGGAACTCGATTCTCGGGCCGGACGATTTGACTAAGACGGTGTACACCTTCAACCCGCACCGTGACCCAGCGGCTTTTGAGAAGAACTCCGACCGAGCCTTTCATCTTAGCCAACAAAGTTGAACAGCAGGTCGTCGTTATACCACATCCGTGCATGGAGACCGCGGTCATTCTTGACCCCACGGCTGACTTTTTTGAATGCCTTAAGCCACCACTTGACTCCGACGACGACTAGGACGACAACGAGGACTGAACTCATGTTTCGGTCGACGGGATTCTAGGCCGTGGACAGTCCCTCGGCATCTTGCGTCGTGTGGTTTAGTGGAACACCCAGCATGTGCAGTGGTTGCGTAGATTACGCACCTATACCGTGGTTAGTACACGTTTAACATGTTAGATAATATATGTTTAACACATTAACGTCTGATTGGGCTAGTGTACTAAATGCCACCCTAACCACATGCTAACGTAGCACATTCCGAAAGGAGCTCAGCCCCAATATCATCTTCTTCAAACAGCGTCATACCCCCTTAACCAATGCCCAGTTCGCCATCCAATCACCTTAGATCATCACTGAAGTGCATTTGGACCCCATCCATGACCCACTACGCACCACGCCACGAGTCCACCAACTCCCACACTTAAGGAGAGTGGGAGTTAGTACGCCGTTAACACGCTAACGTGTGATTGGTCTAGTGTACTAAATGCCACCCTAACCACATGCTAACGTAGCACATTCCCAAAGGAGCTCAGCCCCAATATCAGCTTCTTCAAACAGCGTCATACCCCCTTAACCAATGCCCAGTTCGCCATCCAATCACCTTAGATCATCACTGAAGTGCATTTGGACCCCATCCATGACCCACTACGCACCACGCCACGAGTCCACCAACTCCCACACTTAAGGAGAGTGGGAGTTAGTACGCCGTTAACACGCTAACGTGTGATTGGTCTAGTGTACTAACGACATACTAACGACATGCTAACGTAACACATTCCCAAAGGAATTTAGCCCCAATATCGGCTTCTTCAAACAGCGTCATATCCCCTTAACCAATGTCCAGTTCGCCATCCAATCGCCTTAGAACATTATTGAAGTGCATTTGGACCCCATCCATGACCCACTACGCACCACACCACGAGTCCACCAACTCCCACATTCAATCATGCTAACGCACATTGCGAACTAACGCATTGCGTTAGTACAGTACGTCGTTAGTACGCGTACTAAAAGTACGCGGCGTTAGTATGCGCTAGTATGACGTTAAGACACACTAACTCACCGTTAGTGCACGTACTAACGTTTTCTAAAATGGTAGGGACCAGTCAGCCAGACGAAAGCGTTGCTGTGCTTCTCGATGACCAGAGCCAGAACGTCGTACAACAAGCCGTTCACCCTGCCCACCACACGAGCCAGGGGGTCGTCGAGGTCAAAGGCGGCCAGCTCCAGCCCAGCGCGACTGAAACTCCGTACGTAGCTGCACCACCAGATCGGAAAGGAGGCCAGCGTCGTCCGTACCGCGGAAGTGGTGCTTCTTGTCACCAAGGACATCCTCGCGGACACCCTTGGCCCATTGCCGGTGAAGACGAGCCTTGTAGACGTCGTCGACCAGCTTGCACTGCTCCTGCAGATACCTCCTGGTCGCCACGTCCGCATCCTCGTTGAAGGCCGGAATGGGGGTCGGAACAGTCGGCGTACGCACCGTCGGACTGTTCCGAACCCTGTCTAACAGCCTCAGCGAGGCATCGATGTCACTGTCCCTCTCAAGGGACTTCTTCGCTCGTGTAAGCATACCCATACTCTGAAAAGCCAGAGGGGAGGTGGTACGCAGTCGCGCGGTTGGGTGTTGTAGCGGGAAAATGGTAATGCGCAGCAGCGGAGAGGAGCGAAGAGAGCGAAGCGGCAAGGGGCACTCGAAGATGTCGTCGAAGTCGAAGGTGTCGCGAACACCAGCCCAAAGAACAGTAACCAGCAGGGCCAATGCCGATGCAAAACTGAACCTGAACATTGCTAGTACTAGTCCGTAACGAGGCGCGGTCCCCATGGCCGCCACTCCCATAAATACTTGACTAAAGCGGTCAAGCTATAACTATATTCAATCATTATGCATGTTAAAAGCGTTATGCGTGGGTCCTTGTGGCAGGACCCAAGCTCGGGGCAGTAGCCATTAGTCGGGGGCGGCAATCGCCGATTTCGGCCTCTCCGCAAGGGTTCCTGCCTAGGGTTTAGGGTTTTAGGGTTTAACACTAATATTAAGACAGCAACGCATGCTGGAATTAGTACAGTAATCACTCACCTTTAAGAAAACCAGAGATATGGGGTCAGCCAGCTAATTTCACCAACTTGCGTACCCCCCATGTGCCGGCGTCTATGGAATCGGTAAGAATTAGCAAGTATTTTCTTTCAATCAGCCAGCAATTCTCTGTAAGGGTCCAATGATAAACCCTTAAAGGCAGCATTTCAAAATTTTCCGCACGCGGCGCAAACTCCATATTTCTTATTCTCGACTATTTCATAGCTCAAAAAAACCAGTCAGCGATTCTCGCAACGCGTACCCCCACGAAAAGGCGGTGGTTTCATATCAGCGAGTTTTCTTAAATGTGGTGATTCTTTGTCTTGTACCCACCGTAAGGGGTAGGGGTCCTGATGACTCCCAGTTAGCTGTACCAGTACTCGTACAGTACTAGGTGACAGATACCTAGGTCACAGACACTCAATATATTCGTTTACCTTTGATCTATTTGACACTTGTATGCATTAAGGAGTGAACCCGATATATCGGCTGAACGATATATGTCACGGTTCGCTATGCGAAGAGTATGTGTGACGCTGCTGTTATTGAACGGTAACAGCCAAACGCAATATTCTGGTGGGTTATGAGTGCAGCAGTCTGTTGACCAGAAGTGCTTGCTTGAGCCCAATGCTCCTCATATACTCCAGTGCTCTCACGCATCTCATGCGTTACCACCATCGGGTTGTGAACCCGAGAGCACTGGGTGAACTTCCCGCATCGGCTGGTCGATATAGCCTTTGATGCTCGCATGCTGTTCAGTGCATGCTAGAAGCGAAGACGCGTCTTATCAGGACCCTTCGGTTCTTCAAGAACTTGTCTTGCTTCGCCATCTCGATGCCATATACTTGGCCTCTCGATGACAGATGTCACTCACCTTAGGTGGATGACAGACATTATGAGTGTACATGTCATAGTCGACCGTACTGACAATACTCGACGACTGTATGTCATTATGACATATGACATGACATGACGGCATGTATGACACATATGTCATCGGTCATATCCCTGACAGATCTCCCCTCTTAGAAGTGTTGTGACCTCACAATATAGGGTGCATACCTTTGTATATGTCTTTGATGTCTTTGTTGTTGAACTGGCCAGTCTTCTTACACCGATGAGGCGTCCCTCAAGGTGTTTTAGGATATCGGGGGGAACTGAGTCCACTTTAAACCCTCACCTTAGGCATATAGCCCTACAGTTCTTAGGATGTAGCCCCCCTGATTTCTTTGCGTTTCGTATTTCAGAGTGACGCTCAGGGTATCTTCCGAGGTTTACGTTACGGATAGATATTGCGCTTGCCGATCGACGATTCGACCCATTGGGTACTTGTTTCCACGGCCTTATATAGTGCATCCACCCCTTCCTCCCCTCCTGAAGCTGCTATGGAGGTTCATAGGCAGAATGGAGAACCTTCTTTTCCAAGGTGTGTTTTAATGCAAGCGGAGAAGGCCCTGCTTAACGAGATACTGGACTTTAAATCCTTCACCCGATCTGCCAAACTCCTTTTCTCGGCCCGGTACGCGCGCTCTGACGAACATTTCATAGATGGATTCGACAACGTACTAATGTGAATTCGTTTAGTTATGTATGTCAAAACACAACTCAGGATCACAACTCCATCTACCTCAGAACATTCCGGCAGCTCAGAATGACTGGCCATAAGATCCGAATGACAAACCACGGTCTGGCAAAGGCAGTATAGCAGTTTTTTATTTATCCACAGATATGGTACCCGCATGTATGCGTATCTGTGCAAGGGTATGATTTGCACAAGGCTCACTACACCTCAGCAAGGAAGGATCAATTCCCGCTCCTGTCATATCAATTTGATGCAGGGTGAAAATGTTAGGGATGTAACCCTGTAGTTCTCGGGATGCCGCCCTGCAGTTCTTGGGATGCAGCCCTGCAGTTATTGGGATGCAGCCCTGATTATTATTTGGTCGGCAATCATTGGCCAAAGTCATCGGCTATCAGCTTATTGACTCAGAAGCCACAATGTTATAGAAGTTACGACCTATCGTGACCATATGCGGCAGTTATGCCTTCAGCATACGTAGACAACATGATTATGTGGAACTTATAATCCCACCTACTAAGTTGCATCATGATAAATTTATCCATGTTTTAACAAGTGTTCAGGATTTGATAATAAGGGGTTGACGCTCGCCCCACAGGTCAAAGATCACTGTCTCGTAAGGCTCGCCTCAAGTGTGCGGCTTCGAGGAGCAGCGTCCCGGCGAGGCACAGGCATGATGCTTCCTTGACCACAATGGAGCTGGAAATATGAGAATGCCCAAGATATCCGAAGACAGGAAGGCTTTTTGTTGGCCAGAGTTGCTGTCTAGATGCTTAACCTCTATGGGTTGCATTCGGATACAAACTGTGCAACCATACATGTGACTCATGCATTGGTGTATGACTTTGATGAATTGTCTCTTGTCATGAACCTGGAAGGAATGACGGGCAAATAGCTAGAGCGGCGGATTTCACTCACTCGGCTCTGCTGTTATGGAATTCGATGCCTGAATGGCACAACTGGCAATCCTTTGGCTCAGATGCTTCCCTTCAGACACTGGCAACAACTTGTGCGCCAGCTTCTCTAGATGTGGGGGAAAACCATGGATTAACAATTCATCAATCAAAACACATGTTACCAAGGCTGATTCAACGAATCCTTCAACTCTTGAAATTCAACAATCAGCATCTCAGGCTGTTGACGTTACTTTTGTAATGGTCTTAAGCTTACAATATAGCTTATTCACATTTAAAAACCATCGTTCTCCTATGTCAGTGCCCTTCATATGATATGATAGAGCTGGAGAAATATGCATCTATGATTTCTTCATGATGAACTTCATGTGTCAGTAAGTCAAAGACTTCATTTGATGTTTTATCGGAATGATGTACCGTGTCATCAAACTTTATGACTGCTATACACAGATGCTGGAACTTTTCATAAGATTTCTCTATTTAATCTTCCAAGCAAAATCACAATGATGTAAAATCAAAATGATGTAAATCAATTTTTGGCAGCTGTATGAAGAATGAATGAATCTATACTCCTTCCTCCCCCTTTAAAAAGAGGTGTATCAAACCAATCAGATGGTGATGGAGAATGCCATTCAATTATTATGTCATGTGAAAAACGGACCCGATAGAAAATCAGACTGAGATAACTCATCGAATCAAGTGTTTTCGTAAGGCTGCCATATTACCGGTAATTTGGAAATGGGGGTTGGTAATACCGGGTAATTTACCGGCAATACTTTCCATGGTATTACCAAAGTATTACCGCCTGCACGAAACGACCCAACTTTTGCCTCAGGGCTCTAAATTTGTTTTTTTCAATTTCTATGGAAAGGTAATGATCATATGAATTGTTTGGATGTGTTATATCGCATGCTAAGCCATGAGAACACATGATAATAAAGCGATCCATTTTACAGAGAAGTGCAGTAGACAGAGTGAATTTCAAAAAAATTTTAGGGTAACCTCGAAAAATGTCAAAAAGATTATGCGGGTGATTCTATCTAACCATGCTAGCTACATATATGGTCAAAATAATGTGCATATGGAATAATGAACGAAAAGAAGGTGCGAAAAACATATGAATTGTTTTCGGATTTCGATAATTTCGGTGAATAATTAATTATGGGTAAAATAAATAGTGTAACCACAGTATCCCCCATGCCCCCAGTGTCCGTACCCCCCATGCCCCAGTGAACGCATGCCCCCTAGGTTGCTCTGCCTATGCCCCATGCCCCCACATTGACCATGCTCCCATCTTGATGACCGTATGCCCCAGCGCGATTAATGCGCATGCCCGGTGACCGTACCCTCCATGCCCCGTGCCCCGGTGACCGTATCCCAAGCCCCGGTGACCGTATCCCCCATGCCCCGGTGACCGTATGCCCCATGCCCCGGTGTCCGCATGCCCCCGGTGACCGTGCCCTCCATGCCCGTACCCGGTGACCGTATCCCCCAAGCCCCGGTGACCGTATCCCCCATGCCCCGACCGTATCCCCATGCCCCCGATGACCGTATCCCCCATGCCCAGTGAACACGCCCCTAGGTTGCTACTGTATCCCCCAAGCCCAGGTGACCGTATCCCCCATGCCCCCAGGTGACCGTATGCCCCATGCCCAAGTGTCCACATGCCCCATGCCCAAGTGTCACATGCCCCGGTGACCGTACCCTCTATGCCCCGTGCCCCGGTGACCGTATCCCCAAGCCCCGGTGACCGTTTCCCCCATGCCCCGGTGGCCGTATCCCCCATGCCCCCAGTGACGGTATCCCTCATGCCCCGGTGAACGCATGCCCCCTAGGTTTGCCATGTCCCCCAATCCCAGAGTGCTCTTTGTATGCCCCATGCCCACGACCGTATGCCCCATGCCCACGGTGTCCGCATGCCCCGGTGACCGTACCCTCCATGCCCCGTGCCCCCGATGACGTATCCCCCAAGCCCGGTGACCGTATCCCCCAAGCCCCGACCGCATGCCCGGTGACCGTACCCTCCATGCCCCACGTGCCCCGGTGACCGTATCCCCCAAGCCCCGGTGACCGTATCCCCCATGCCCGTGACCGTATCCCCATGCCCCAGTGGCCGTATCCCCCAAGCCCCAGTGAACGGAACCCGGTCTTTTTTGTCGCATGCATGGTCATTTATGTCGCTGTCGCAAGAAATCTTTCTGTCGCACGTCAAAAATTCCGAATCTTCTGAAAAAACCGGAAACGGGCAGTCGTTCCCTTAAAGGGACGATGCAAGATTTCACAAAAAAAGATTGGGGGACGAAATGACATCGTCATCGGAACACTGTCAAAACTGCTCAAAAATTTTCCACATCACAAATTTTGATGTTCAGCGTCGTCACTCGCCTTTGGAAGATACACCATCCCCCCATCGACTATTTTTCGACCGCCCGATCGAATCGTCGACCGAACGATTGGACAGTCAGATGACAGATGCTTGAAGAAGGGCATCTTCAAGTTGTCGCAAGGATCTTGAATACAACACAATCCTACATCAACTAATTTTCGACCGATCGATCGAAACGTCGACCGAACGATCGGACTGTCCGATCTCGCGTGCTAACGGATACGTTTCCGCAGACAAGATCTTGAAATTGTCGCAGCGATCTTGAATATACTCCGATCCTACATCAACTAATTTTCGACCGATCGATCGAATCGTCGACCGAACGATCGGACTGTCGGGTCTCGCGTGCTAACGGATACGTTCCGAAGATAAGATCTTGAAATTGTCGCAGCGATCTTGAATATACTCCAATCCTACATCAACTAATTTTCGACCGATCGATCGAATCGTCGACCGAACGATCGGACTGTCGGGTCTCGCGTGCTAACGGATACGTTCCGAAGACAAGATCTTGAAATTGTCGCAGCGATCTTGAATATACTCCAATCCTACATCAACTAATTTTCGACCGATCGATCGAATCGTCGACCGAACGATCGGACTGTCGGATCTCGCGTGCTAACGGATACGTTTCCGAAGACAAGAGCTTTAAGTTGTCACAGCGATCGTGGGTCGTTGGGTGCCACAGCGACAGGTCTCCATTGACAGCGACGATGAATTCGAGAATTCAAATTCGTTCGAAAAACGCACGTGCGACATCGACAGTCCTCCATCGACCGAACGGAATGTCTCCAAATCATCGGACTGTTATCCGTCGCGCGAGTGTCAACAGTCAACAGCGGGAAAAGCTACTCTTACCCTGAGACTATCTGTATACTTGGACCCGTTTTCGCAACTATTTGCGGCTCAGCAGCCTTCCGCAAGAACCTTCAGTTCACCGCACAGCAAGCTTTAAAAAACCCACCCTTCTCCGTTATGGCATCTTTCCCGCAAAAAACCCCACATTTTCAGGATAGGCTCGACAGCAAGGCTACCGTTTCCAGGCTGGCCACCTGACACCTAGCCGCCTGCCCCTCTAAGTTTATCCAAAACTGTCCAGCTGTGCAACATTACAGGGATAAGCCCTTATCCCTCAAGGCAACCAATGTCAAACGGATAACCAAGGCCTTTGGAGAACATGTTTAAAAGGTTTGTCCTTTCCCTCCCTTTATTTCGATTTTTGTCGGTGCCTCCTCCCTCTGCAAAATGAGCAACGAGAATCTTCCGCCCACACAAAATGTCCTGCTCCAGCGTGCGCATGCCGCTTGGAGCGACTACGCCAACTTTGAACCCACAAGACACCCTGCAGTGATGGCATTTGACATCACTGAAGAATGGAGCGACGTGAACCTGGAGGTCACTTTTTTGTGTTCTCTGCTTGTCATACGTACCCCGTGGCCCTCCTGTTTATGCGAGCTTCTGAGCGTCCCATTTGGGTGAAACGTTATGCTTTGTTCGCAGATCGGCGGAAATGCGGTTACCAGACCGGGTTTTGCTACGGCTGCTGCTGGCGAACGTGCCCCGCTGCTGGATTTGTCCCTCAACTCTTTCGAAGAACCCGCTTGCTCCGACAACAAGGATGCCCCCAAAAAGCAAGCGAAAAAGGTTCGGCTTGATCCTCCGTCACTTTATCGTGTCTATCAATCTCTGTAGAACTGCATATTTGACTGTCACCCTGAATATGTTTTACCCATCCCGGATTATCGCCTAACGTTTTTTCAAAGTACACTGACCAACCAAGCACTGTGCAGGTTAAAACGGAGTGGGTACACCTCGCTTCCCGCACGTCCTTTGACACCTTCAAGGAGCATCGGGCATTCGTCAAGTCCCAGTCCATTCACATGGGCAGATTGACGCAGTCAGAATATTCCCGCACCTATGGCTGTCTGACACACCAAGACGCCGACGGGAATCCCTGCCCATACGCTGAAAAATATCAGTTTAACGTGTTATCTGGGAAGTGGGATGTCTTCCACAACGGCAGTGAGCACTTTGAGGTCGCCTCTGGAAAACACGTCGGGGTGCCTTTGCAATTCCGGGAGGAGATCTCTCAACACGCAACTGCCAATCGCGGGCAGCCTATGCTCGCCTTGCATGCGGTCGTCGGAGATCACTGGGATGGCTCCGAGGCGGACCGTGCATCATACCCCTCCATGCAACAAGTCCGGAACTTTGTAAAGCGCCAACGGTGCCCTGGCTCAGGTGCGAACTATCACGACGTGTGCGGGTATCCGTCTTAAGAAACGATCACCTGAACTGCTTCGCTGTGTTTGTGACCACGTGTGCGCTTCACCTCACCATGTGTGATGTTTGAGTGTGCTAACGTTTGTTTTGTTTCTTATCAGAGTCGCACTCGATCGATACCGTCGCACAACTTAACACCTGGGTGGAGAACAACGAGATGCCCGCGACACGCGAGGATTTTCTTGTTTGGTCCCTTCACAAGGCTCGTGCTGAGGCATTCGTGGTGTCCTACGAAAGGTAAAATCTTTTCACTTGTTTGCCTTTAATATTGTTCACCTTTGTCACATAGTCACATAGCTTACGAAGCGAGGTACGGCTGCCCTTTGGGTGCACTGAGTGAAGGATTTGCTGGTTCCTGCCTTCATATGTTTGTCTATTTCCTAGTGTTCTCTTGTATTTGGGAAAGATCTCTCGGAATAAAAAGTCTGTGGGCAATGCTATAAGTATGTAACTCATGTCGCCTCGGTTCGCCGTGTAAGACGTCATGCTTTTACTTGGCGGAGCCCCGCCTTGGTCGGGCTCTGTTGTTCCGGAATGGGGCGCAAAGTTTCCGGGGGTTAGTTCCGAGAAATCTTTCCCAAATACATTGTCACGTTTACTGAACGAATTCCTTTGTCTTCCTATGCAGATCCGACGAGTTTGGTCCTGCGATCGCCATGACCTGTCTGACTTTGGGTGACAACATCCGTCGCGAGCACCAATCGCATAATGGGAAGAACATCTTTTGTGTTAAAGCTGATGCGTCCTTTGGTAAACAACAAGGTGATTATATTCTCATTGACATGGGTGTTGACGGTGTGACCTTTGAGGACAACGGACAGTGGGCTTCCTTCTCTGACTCCAGACACAAGCCTCGCCAATCTTACTACCTTTATCTTTACGTATTTGCCAAGTCCGAGTCCAAGTTCTCTTACCTCGTTGGCCTTCGAGCTCTACGCAAGTACGCCAAGCTTGCCTTTGACGTCGACCTTCCCATCTCTATCGTCTGTGGTGATCCCATGCGGGCTCTCACGGCTGCCGCGCTTGAGATTGATAGCCCTGGCGATTTGCCGAAGGTGCTATCTATCACGGATAACGAGCACGTCCGTCGGCTTTGGCAAATTGCTACGACAAAGTAAGTCACCACCCTGTTGATGTGATTGTGTTGAACATTGTAAGAGGTTGTAGGTTTTGAAATTTGTCATACCTTGTTCCACAACCCAACCTCATACTAGTCTCACTGACTGACCCCATCTCTCCGACTGTTTTTTATTCAGGCATGTACCTGACGTGCACCGAGAAAAAGTGCTTGCGGACCGTGTGACGCTAGAGGGCGCTTTCACACCAGAAATGAGGCAGCTGATTGCCGATGTCGCCAAGTCAGATTGGACTTCCTTGTACCTGAGCACATTCGCCCGTGCGGTTCACAACTTCACTCATGGGCGGCACGTTTCGTTCAATCGTGGTGCAAGTGGGATGCCTGGTGTCCGGCCTATAATGCAGTCTAATGAACGTGGACATCGTGAGGACAAACGTTATGTCGTGGCTAAAGCTTCCCACTACACCGCGTTGACCCAATCTTCTCAGACATTGATTACTACTCGTTGCTTCAAGAACCGTGACACGTTCACTCACTGCATTAGCAACCGGTACTTTTCTTCCACCTTCCTATGTTGCTGTATCATATTCCATCGTGCCTGTTCTATGTTGCTATATCATATTCCATTGTGCCTGTCCATGATGCCTGCCGGCTAAACATTCTCCAATCGCTGATAAGTTATCTTACTGTACAGGTATGCGCTTCCTTTCTTGAAGGCGGCTTGTGCCTTGGTATGTGAGGAGGTCGGGGAAACAAATTTCTACATGTATCCCCGGCGGCTCGATGGTTTTGACTTCATATACATGAACTTGACCTCGACTGGGAAGGTGGTTAACCAGACGCGCGTCAGTAAGTTTCGGCAGATCATCCGTGGTGAGAATCCCAAGGGATTCTTCCACTCCATGGACCAGATTCGAAAGTACTCCGACGACATCGTGGAGGTCTGCTTCAACCTTCAGGATCCGAAGTGTCCCATTGATGGGGACTCGTGCTCTTGTGACTGGTTTTGGAGCTACAAGAGCTGCCCTCACATCTTGGCTGCGTACTACCTTAAGGAGGAGCTAGATATTTTTGGGATGCAGCAACGGGCTTTTCCACCCAACCGCCCGCGCACTATGAAACAGAAAATAGCTGCCGAGAAAGCAAAGTAGCTTACCATATTATGACTGCTAGCTGGTCAAGCTTGTGTTAGCCTGCCACTGAATAGCTCATAAACACTTCTTATTACCTGATTGAACTAGCTGTACTGAAATAGCTGATCTAGCTGTATTGAAATAGCTATATTGAAAAATTACTGTTCTGAAATGTTATAAAAAACCTGAGTGGAGTTGCTGTGAATCACTGAGTACGATTTTGGTGACGTTGTGGCATCTGATTTTTTCATAATTGGTTCTTGATTCTAGATTAAAATTTCAATAAATTTCTGATAATTTTTTGCGACAAAATACCCCCTAGAAGTCTATTTTGTCGCAGCTGCGACAAAATAGACCAGCAGTGACATTTATGTCGTACCTGCGACAGAACGAGCTGCGACAAAAATGACAATCAATGCGACAAAAATGATCCGCTACCCCAGTGAACGCATGCCCCCTAGGTTGCCCTGGCCTGTCCCCCAAGCCCCGGTGACCCATGCCCCATGCCCCATTGACCGTATGCCCCATGCCCGGTGGCCATTATGCCCCATGCCCCAGTGTCCGCATGCCCCAGTGACCGTACCCTCCATGCCCCGTGCCCCAATGTATCTTGAAGTATCTTGAACAGCTTCCGGCGGATGGTGTGACAGGCCACGCGTGACGATTGCCTCTCGAAGCATGCTCTTTGGAATGCTCGCACTTTCGTTGCCAAGGAGACCTGGATGCTGGATGAGGATCCTCTTGTTTCGATTGAGAAATGGGTAGCTCTAAACAGTGATTGCGTTCTCTACTACCAACGCCAAGAGGTTCTGCGGTGCACTGCGACCGGTTGTCGAAGTGCAGCGACACAGGGTCCCGTTGGAGGTACATTGCATTACACAATTTCACATATGATCTACCAAACCGCAACGGTTATACATCGTCGTGTTAGTTATAAGCGCATGATTGGCAACACCACTTCGTTATCTGCGTCCTACTAGGTTCGACTAAGTCACTTTTATTCCCCTGTACAGGGGTACCTGCGGATTGCAAGTTCTGCGACAAGCACAAAACCTTCACGAGCATATGCCTCTCAACTGAACAAGTTGTCACAGTTCCATTCGCTTTGGGTATTATGACGGCTGCACAATTGAGTGAGTTGGTAAAGAACCCGCAAACCACTCTCATGGACACCACGTTCGGTGTTAACCGGTATGGGTTTGAACTAGCGACGATGAGCTTGGTCAACGAGTTTGGCAATGGCTTTCCTTTTGCCCATGCTATCTTGCAGCACACGATGGCCACTGAATTTTCAAAGTTTCTGCGCGCCATCCAATCCAGAGCCGTTCCCCGGCTTGGTCGGCCATGGCGACCTACCTTCATAATTGACATGGACGTCGCGGAGGTCAATGCAATCAAAGCAGTGTTTGGTGAAGACTATGCAAAATCGTGGATAATTTATTGTACATGGCACGTCACTCGCGCCTGGGTGAAGAATGCTAGGGAGAAAATGCCATCGAATTCCACTCAACGCTTCGATCGATCGAATTGTCTTACTGAGCTCTTGGATGTGTTGTACAGCGGCTGGGTGAACCTGCGTGGGAAACAGGGAGTGCCCAGTAAACCGTTCGACGCGGCTAAAACCCTCCTGGTCCAATCTGCTGCCGCGGTGGACCTTGAAGTTACTCCTGGCGAAATGGTACTCCAAGGCCACGCGCTCATGGATCGCGTGGGGGGGGGTCGGCGTCTTGAATGGTGTACAGGCCGGTATCCTGGTGCCGCGACTTGATCCTGGAAGAAAAGAAACGCACGATGAGGTTGAAGCAAGAAGCCGACGAAAAGTAGGGCAGGCAGGTTAGCATGCGTACCATACAACATGCGTCGTGGTTTGATCACCACGTTTGGCCACGGTGGTGTACTCCACCAAGCAGTCGCCGCATGCTGGGAATACGACGGTGTACCAGTTCGGTCCATCATGTTGCCTGCGACAGCGTTCGATCTCTTTACGACTTTTCAGGATGTCGAACTTGCAGTCGACGCACAGGTCTACCAACCAGCAGCCGTCAGCATCATGCTCTTCTCGTCGCGTGCGGTTTAAGACTTTCTGAATATATTTTTCCGAAGCAGCATCAGGGTCATTGCACGCGCCTGGCATTTTTGCGAGAAAGAAAGTAAGTAAGAGGTAAAGGTAAAGGGCGGGCGCTGCGAAGTTTAAAATTTGTTAAAGCCGTTTGCAGTGGGGGATACCATGGGGCATGCCCGCCGCAGCGGCGGGCATGCCCCAATCGTACGAACTGTAGCGCAGAGAGTCGAGTTTCAGGGATTTAACAACAAAAGTCGAGGCACCATCGAATCTAGGGAGCGGTCGTTTGGACTTCGCCAGAAATCGCCGGCGACACGAGCGTGACAACGCTTGTGTCACGCCTTGATGAGGTCAGGTCGCGATTTCAGGTCACCATGACGCGATCAAGCCATGCCATCCTTCCCACCTGGTGTTGGATAGGCTTTATCTTCCGAACTGTCGAAGGAATGTGAGCCTGACTTCTGCATATGTGGCTGTAGGAGATTTTGCCACGACCTGGAAGAAGTGTCTATCATTATTCTGCAAGAGTGTCAAGAATACTGTGATGAGATCTTTAGCTGGCACTCCTGGGTATGCGAATTCAAAATATCTATCCACTGTTTCCAGCCAGACTTTTGCATCCTGTCCTATCTTGTACTCCTTAGGTGTATTCATCTTCACCTTTGGAATTTGTACTGATGGAATTGATGGTGCTGAGATTGCAGGTGCTGATACATGGTTGTCATCGGGATTCCCAACTATTGGTGGAGCAAAATCCTGAGTGTATGGAATAGTCGGAGCAACTGGTTCTGTATCTGGATCTTTGTACCGACCCATATCTGGTTTCAGTCGACTGAGGGTGTCAAAGTAGCCTACACCACCCTACCGTATCTGCACGTTATGGTCAACATCAGTCATCCAACGTGGGTTCTGGAATATGCTATATTGATCATTTCCAAACCCTCCGTTGAAACTTATTGCGGAATTCATCCGTCGATCACAACTCCATTCCTTTGTGGAAACTGGAAACTGGAGAATTGTCACCCCCATATTTAGAGTTTTAGGGTTTAGTAGGGCTAATCGATCGCAAAACCGTGTTTGAACTAATCGACTGATATGTATAAGTCATCCGAACTTATCGACTGATACCGATATGTTTCATGAGTCATTTGAACTTATCGAACGCGTTAACGATAAGTCCGATTAATCGAAGTTATCAGTACCGGGCCTTGGCCAAGACCCCTCGTGCAAGTCTACGTGGCAGCAACCCGACGTGTAGTCTACACATCTCATCTTCGGGAGTCAACAAGTCAACAAAAGCGGGAAGCAATCCCCCATATTGAAACTTAGCTAGGAAAATCAAATAATTGGCTCAGCCACTTAACATTGGAAATCAAGCGGGGCCTGTCCTTGCGAATCATCCACCAATACCGTTTGGACAACCCGAGCACGCCGTGCGACCACCCGCATATGCCCCATGCTGAGACAATCCTTCAGCCCTGATGGCGCCCCTGAAACGTCAAGTGCAGCAAACCTGACCACTAGACCAGTGGCGTGCTCAATGCGTAAGCCCCACCCCGAAAGCGAACGTTATATACGCAGAATCTGACCGTCGATAGACCATCTAAGCGCTAGACGATTAAATAGTTGCTATCCAGCCGGACGATGTGGGTTCGAGTCCAGTTGGAAGCTTACGGCGTAGTGGCTTCGCTTCAGTGGCGAACCACATCTTTCGAAAAGAAATCAGACATTTCTCCCATGAGTAGCTTCATGCACGACTCGATTAGGTACATTGGCATGAAGGAGCTCCCGACAGGGATGACTTTGGGAGACTTTGGGAGCGACGGAGCGAGGGGGCGAGGGTGAGCGGGGAGACATCCCCCCCTAAAACATATGCCCCCCCCCTCCAAAATCGTACATACAATGGACAGCCTCCCCGTGTCAACCTGATTTTTTTGTCGGATTGTCGGCGTCTGATTTGGCTGCCACTAGTGACTGGGGGCGCGCTGTCCATCGCATCCGATTTTCTTTTGGGTGCTCTATGATGTCACACGTGCGCGGCCGCGAAATTCGGACAAAACATTGCGTATGGCAGGCTGGGCAGCGCGCGTCTAGGCATATTTCAGGGTTGCGTGCGAACACTCTTTGTCGTTTCGGTCTTGTCCACATGCGCGTGCATAATATTGTAGATGAAATCCGCTAGGCGGAATACGCCCCGTAGCCCAAGTGCGCGCGTAACACAACTAGTGCGTGAAATACGTTAAAATTGCAAGTTTTCGTGCTGTGATGCGCGCGTGTGGGGGGGCTTGATTCGAACTGTAGTAGTGTCTTTTTGAATATGTGTGGGCCCTGCACCCTTCCACCCAGTGCAATTAACATCGCTCGCACCTTTATGTCATGCGGAAATGTCTCTGATACAACGAAAAAATGTACTGGTTGTAATGCGCCGCATTGTACCAGTCCTGCGGTATATTCCGCATGATGCCTTGTCGCAAATCTTACTACTTTTGTTGAGTTGATCATTAATGCGTCACCACCAAATTTTATTCTACACCAGAAAAGGCATGTGAAGGGGGTCCCATAGTGTCCAATCCAACAAGCTTTCACAGATTTTAATCTATAAATGTTGAGCATGAGAGGCAACGTTACGTCAGGCATTCTCACTCCCTTTCCAAGTTGACTGCATATGTAGACAGCTCACACCTCTCTTGTTACTCGACGACTTTAAATTCCATCTTCCAAAGTTGACAATTGCTAAGGCAACTCGGCAGATGTTTTCATAATATCATTCAGCCGGCCTCCGGCCTCATACTGCTAAGGCAGACGGTTTCAAGAAACATGACAACCCATGATCATGAAATCAGAAGTTCGAATATTATAGATATACATATATACAAGTTTCCCAGCAAGAAGTCAAACGTTCAGCAACAGAGAGCACACATCAGGCAGGAACGCCATTATCTCACCCGTGCAATGCAGTCATGGCCACCATACCTAGACCACTATACACTAGTGTAGTCCCCAGGGAGTGGAATGATCGCCCCTTCTCCCTACCATCTACATGTCGGAGAATAAAGCTTCATCCTCTCGTGTGGATACTGTGGAATCAAAAAACCGGTCTAGATATCGAAAACGGCGACTGAAGCGAAACCAACAGATATCAAGCACACATGCGAGCAATGCCATCGCAAGAGCATCCCAATCCTGTCAGAGGAGGGCAAGACAAAATTCAACTCACAAAGGAAAAAGATTTGAAACAAGATGTCTGCACAAGGATACTGTTTTACTTTTCATTGTGCACGACAAGCGAGGAACCCCCGACCTCCTATCTGCAGAACCTAAGTGAGCCATAGGGCAACCTTGCATTGTCAAAAATCAAGGGGACACAGTCACTGCTCTTGGACAAAAAGGGACGATTTTACCTTTCTAAATCGTTTGACAACGCTATCTTTGGGCGGCACGAGCTGCCACTTCTCAAGGCAAACACTACATGTGTGGGCACGGTGGTCTGCCACAGCTCGTTGCCAAGTCCTGCTCCCCATCGGCGCAGCAACGTCTTGAGTGTTTCTTTCCCACACAAATTGTCAAGAATGCTCTTTCACAGTTATACGACCTTCCGAGGGTGCGTAAGCTTAACACTGAGCAGATTTACGGCCAAAAAAGAGGATATGAAAAACAGTTGATCAGGTCGTATTTTTTCCTTCATACACAAAAGATTAAGGACAACGCAATCCGGTTGTTCTCCAGATGCCAGGGAGTCCCGGTCAAATGTCAAACAGGCATCGGAGAGAGGAGCAAAAAGTGACAAAAACAATGCGTCACACTGCACTGAACATCATGTGCAACGCCAGCACCCAAAAACTGCTACGACATATGCTGCACTGAGAAACGGACAACCGATGAAAAACTGGTGTGAGGGTAGACATTGAAAAACGGGTGTGATAATTTAGGGTAAACACTTACAACACACTTGGTGTGCATGTTGTGTTGCACTTCCACACAGAGGCAAGGTGATATGAATGATACCTAAGACCACATGTGTGACTGGAGAGTACCTTAAACCACTCCAAAGTATGTATTATTGTGTGAGAACCCTTACTTTGGCTAATGGATATCAACCTTACATCGACCACTTCCACATACATACACTGAACGGCATGAGATCGGCCAACAAAAGCCAGCCCATCATCATCCCAGTGGATGTGAAAAGCAAATCAAGAGCAGGGCGGGGCCGTGACAAGATACCACAAACGCATACATATTCCCAACCCAAATGCAAAGCAGCATGGAAAGATGATACGATGTGACCGATCGTCGCCAAACAACTGTTGGTCTCTGGGTTACGGAGTAAGCGGACCCTGCTGGCATGCCCCCCAGTGGCTCCCGGTCGATGGATGGGACCTGTTGGTCCATGGGTATGTCATGAATGCAGTCACACCACACAGCATGGACACCCCATGTCAAAAAAAGGAAACATGCGGGCACCTAAGTGCTCCCCACAAAATTCAAGGGAAAACACAGAAGGTGTACTTCACCACCTTCTGCCTCTCCTCGCAGCACGACAGACGAATCTACCGAGCTCTCCAAGAGGCAGTGCCCGCCAGAATGGCACCACAGGGATAACCGCCTCCCAAACCCCACTTCCACCCGGCGGCCGTCCCCGTTCACAGCGATCCGCCAGTACTTCATATCAAGGTCAAAGAACACAAGTCCCACAGCATGTGTAATAACCATGAGCACTGTACACGGAGAGGGAGCTAGCGTCAGACGAATCCAAGACACTCCCAAAAAGCGAGCCGATTCCACATACATACACACATACTTCCTCAAGAAGTATACAGACACACATACATTAAGTTGCATGCCTTGCGCTCGTCAGATGACATCAACATCACTCAAAGCCTCCACTTGCACATACTATTGCACTGCGGTCGTCAGATGACATCGACATCACTCAAAGCCTCCACGTGCACATACTATTGCACTGCGCTCGTCAGATGACATCGACATCACTCAAAGCCTCCACGTGCACATACTATTGCACTGCGCTCGTCAGATGACATCGACATCATCAAAGCCTCCACGTGCACATACTATTACTGCGCTCGTCCAGATAACATCACATCACTCCAAGTCTCCACATACTATTGCACTGCGCTGTCAGATGACATCGACATCACTCAAAGCCTCCACGTGCACATACTATTGCACTGCGCTCGTCAGATGACATCGACATCACTCAAAGCCTCCACGTGCACATACTATTGCACTGCGCTCGTCAGATGACATCGACATCACTCAAAGCCTCCACGTGCACATACTATTGCACTGCGCTCGTCAGATGACATCGACATCACTCAAAGTCTCCACGTGCACATACTGTTGCATGCCGGAGATTACCGATGTCACCAGAGACACTCCACTTGGATGTGCTATCGCAAGCGCTTGCACACATTAAGGGAACAATCAGTTCTTTTAGGCACTTGACGTATATAATCTGGTGCATGTCCTTGAACACGCAAGGAGATATCGACGTCACTTTGCGTATCTAAACTATTGCAAGACCTTGCATACATCAGAGGGCATTGCTTGCGACGCTCCGCCTATACATTCACTTACAGACGTGAGGAGCACCCGAAGGCCCTACCGCCTCATCAAACAAATCACAAAAAGAAATTGCTCGGTGTCCAATCACTCATGCCATGCAACATGCACAAGACCATGATTCAGAACCGAAATCATCACAGGGATTTACCTGTATCCGAACGTTGAGACGTGGGCCTAGCCGAAATAAGCCTGAGCACTTGCATACAATCCACAAGACACAACTGATGGATGCTCCAAGCAAGCCTGCCCGACTACCAATGCAGCAGCAAAGGTGTACTGGACAAAGGAAACGAATGCATCCCTCGGACTCATACACTGAACGGCATGAGATCCGCCGACAAAAGCCAGCCCACCATCAACCCAGTGGAGTGAGAAGCATTCAGGAACAGGGCGGGGCCGTGGCAAAAAGCCATTCGATCCGACACATCCCAAACCAAGCGCAAAGCAAACAAACCACAAACACGAATCACAGCCAAAAGTGTGGAGTAGCTGGGAGCTCATCCAGCTTTGCGCTGCAGGCCCGTCATGGAAATAGTCCACTCTGGTACTCGAGCCCAGGCAAGTTAAAGTTTTCAAACCAAACAGGAGATCCCCAGCTGCGGTGCACACTCCACCGAGGTCTCCTCTACTCGCTCTGGGCACCCCCCAAAACTGCCATCCATCGCCGGCATGGGCGTCTGATGGCAAACACGGACCCCCAAGTGCACTTATCTAGTGAACTAAGAGAACAAATGCGGGCACAACAGTGCTCCCCGCGGAAGACACAGAACGTGGACATCCCCACCCTCTGCCTCTCCTTGTAGCAAAGGTAGACGAATCTACCAAGCTCTCCAAGAGGCAGTGCCCGCCAGAAAGGCACCACAGGGACAACCGCATCCGAACAACCACTTCCAACCGGCGGTCGTTCCCGTTCACATCGAGGTGCCAGTACCTCATATTTGGGTCTAGCACTCATACGCATACGCACACACACGGTGTGGTAAGAATCCCCTTGCGTCGGGGGTTCGACGTTACTAGAAAAAGTCCACGTGTATACACTGTTGCGCCCCCATACATGCGTCAGTGGGTATTGAAGTTACCTAAGACACTCCACGTGCATATATCGTTGCGTGCCCTTGCACGCGCAAGGGGATATCAGACAAGACGTCCGATTGAAGATAACCTGGACCAGGGCCCACCCTCCCTCGGGTAAAGCAGTCACACAGCTGACAACGTCCGCACGTAGGAACAGGGTTAACTTTCGAATGATGAGGCCATTCGGCATCAAAGGTACAGAGCATAGAACTTGCGACCTGTACGATTGACTTCTAGGTTCTCGGTGCAAGGTCATACGAGGACGGCTTGCCTACCTCGCCCTCGAAGCATATTCGACATGTTGGCTCCGTGTCGCCAGCGTCGTTCAAGGTGAACATTCTTGGCCTTCGGCAATTTTCTCTGCGGTTGGGAGCAAAACTTCAGAGTGAAAGGCGTGTACATGAGAGTCAGTGCACGAAAAGAAGCAGATGAGAACCTCGAGAAAGCGCCAATAGGAAGTGCCTTGACGCTAAGGGGGAGAGCACTGGCTCGCACGAAGTTAGCAGGGTAGTTATCTATATATCTGCATAAAAATTGAAGTGATTACAATTCGAGAGGTAAACTATGATTGTGGTCAACGGAACGTGCGATTCAGAAGAGACTTGAAGCTTCGTGAGCGATAGGGGGCGCGATGAAGAAAGCGTGTTCATACACTCAGAAGGCGATTCGACCTATCAAACGGCATGTGAAAATCCACAAGGACTTTGGCCGTTGCCCAAACGAAAGCGAAGGCTTTCTGCGCGTTTCCGCTCCCGTAAGGGTTGACCAATGTTGGAGCTTAAGTGTGAAAACAACGACCGGACGGACGTCAAGTATGGCAACCCCATCCGCAGATTTATAAAGCTACATATTATTTTGCTGAAGAAACCTTGACTCGAGCAAGGTATATCTCCAGCGGAGAGGTCAGAGCTGGAACGGGACAAGAAGCAACGAAAGCGCACATGATGTCCATCTCGCTGTCCAGCGACGTGCTTCGGAGTTAACGATTTTAAGAGAGTGCAATAATACACACAGTATGCACGTTCCCAAAATGATCTCTCTCGTCGATAAAATTCGAGGCCCGCAGTTCTGCCTCACCCTTTTACCCCGCCAGCTACTCGAAGAATCCAAGCCACAGTGTACTGATAATGTGTATGGCCTATAGTTTGGATCTAACCAGGTATGCGCAAGAACGGTGTGGGCACATGCGGTCGTTATTATTCTTAACGGTGCATGTATTGTCAACGTACAATATACAGGAGCCTGCAAGTCACGTGCAACTGAACCTATTCACAAACCTAACTTTTTGAACTTAGGGAGATAAGACGTGCTTCAAGCGTTTTTCATTTACAAAATATCCTGGATAAAACAATAATACGAGGATTTGGGACACGCTAATGATAGGCTTGGTCAGGGCTCCGGCTCTTCGTGTTACGGTGCAAATTTATATACACTGTATACGTGTACAATACGAATATATTTAACCTTTTGACAGGCGCGTGCTACAGAGCGAAGATGCGGATATTTCTTGCAAAGATTTTATTCTAGACAGCGATTCGCTCGATTTCCCGATATTTTGTAATGCTAATCGCCCTGTTGACTTGTATGTGTATCTCCGCTTTATATGTACTGTATGCCTACTTGTGTGCGATTACGATTGATACCTCCGAGGTAATACACCGATGGCTACTGCCTGGAGGACACCCCGGCAACCAGAGGGAGGTCTCGCGCGGTGAGCAGGTTCAGGATTACAGTACTCTTGTTCCCAGACCCGAGACCGAGAGAGAGAGTTTCTCCGAGCGCGGCCGCTGCGCGGCCTGCGACACGCGAGGGTCGACGTTACAGTTGATCGAAGAGGCCATGGTGCACCGCTGAAGAGATGGAAAGTGTCGGCTTCCCATCGCATGCCTCCTCTGTTTTCGGCTGTCGTGTGGGGACTCACCGACCCCCACCCCGAGACTAAGGGCGTCCGTACACTTACTTCTTCAGCCCCAATCGTGCCCCCGAGTCAGCTGAAACAAACTGAAAAATCATGACAACTGAAACAAACTGAAAAATCATGACGATCAGATCGAGATAAAACGAATGCGAAGGGTACAAGCGCAAACCCTTCTGCTTTGCGGATTGCGGTTTCTCATCCGGGTCCAGTCGGGTATCTCAAATTATGATCGCATCGGTATGAGTTTGAGTTAATTGTAGAACTGTAGTGTGCAACCAGTGCGCTCTGAGCAGTCCTTACGCTTCAGCTTTCCCTTCGCTTTGACTTCAATGGCGCAGCGCTCGCCACGCACGGAAAGCGAACGTGCAATGTCCCGCCGTATGGCTCGCTTGCCTCTTGTTGCTGGAGCTTTCCTAAATGAACCACAGTGCTCTCCGCTCATGTTGGCAAAGTTAACTTAAACCGTGTAAATGCTGGTTGGCTGAAGTGCCACCTTGGAGCTCATCATGGGATATCCTACCGGCCCCGAGTCCTGCTCCGACGATCCGGGATGCAACCCGATCATCGGGGATTCCTTCGAAGGCCCCGGTGCGCGTCATTTCTCAACGCACCCGCACTTAGATATCTTACAACCCTTCCGCGGCTCTAAATTGGCAAGGCTCCAGGGCTTCAGACTCTATCACGAAGTCGTAGTTTCCTCCCTCTCGACTTTCCCACGTGCTGAAGCCCGCAAGGCTTTCCCAAGCAGCCGAACGAAGTGCCGCATGCTTCCTCGCGTTGTTTCTTGTGCGCACTAACTCAAGCCAGCCGTGACGTTTCCGATGCAGCGTTTCTCTGCTTCCACCTACGGTGTTTTACTGGCAGCCCGCTCCTTGTGAGCTGCATTCGTGCTTGTTTCCCGCGGACCCCAGCCGCGCATTTCTGCGAGTGGCATGCTTGCAGCTCGCACGCTCTTGGACACTTATCTTTGAGGGGCTCCACATAAGCCTCACCGACGAGCACCACAGCGCACTGAGACGTTTCATGCGGGGCACAGCCCTTCAAGTAGTGTACGCGTATTGGCTATTGGTGTTATTCGCGGTGGTCTCCTTTCACACCTGGAGGTGAGGCTCTGTCAGTCCAGGCCACCTCCACTCTTCTTCCCCCCCCCTCAGTCTACCACCTCCCTGAATCTACCGCCGCCCCTTCCCTCGCATTCAGCTTGCATACATTAACAACCTCTGGACGGCAAAGCGGCGCGCGCGGCCGGAAACGCCTCCCTTGCGCTGGACCCTGCCGCGTTGGGCTGCTTAGGTCTCGCAGCGCTCAGACTGCCTCGGTCTCGTGGTGGGACAGATACACCTACAAACAGCGCAACGACTTCGGCGCAATGCAGGCCACGTCGCGTAGCGCGAAGCTGGATCCGACCTGGTTGGCGGAGCCCATCAACGGCGACCAAAGGTGACGCCGCCGTAAACCTTCTGCCGCTGGGAGCGGCGTGCGCCCTTCGACCTTTCCGCATAAGCTGTCTAGCGTCGAGCCCCAGCCCTCCGCGTGAGACTGTCGCAGCAAGCGGACTCGCGCAGGAAGAGCTGGCACTGGTTGTTGCGTGTTTCGCAGCGGAGGCAGGGGCTGGTTGCGGGTATAGTCCAGTCGTGCCAGGACTTATTGAAACCTGGCCGCCCTCGTCCCGTACCTATTGGCAGGCACGCCACAGGGTCAGAATCGCCGTTTGCGGGGCGTGGCACGAAGGCGCCATCGCCGTTTACGGGGCGTGGCATGGAGCTGCCATCGCCTTTTACGGGGCGTGGCACGGAGACGCCATCGCCTTTTACGGGGCGTGGCACGGAGCTGCCATCGCCTTTTGCGGGGCGTGGCACGGAGCTGCCATCGCCTTTTGTGGGGCGTGGCACGGAGCTGCCATCGCCTTTTGCGGGGCGTGGCACGGAGCTGCCATCGCCTTTTGCGGGGCGTGGCACGGAGCTGCCATCGCCTTTTGCGGAGCGTGGCACGGAGCTGCCATCGCCTTTTGCGGGGCGTGGCACGGAGACGCCATCTCCTTTTGTGGGGCGTGGCACGGAGCTGCCATCGCCTTTTGTGGGGCGTGGCACGGAGCTGCCATCGCCTTTTGCGGGGCGTGGCACGGAGCTGCCATCGCCTTTTTTGGGGCGTGGCACGGAGCTGCCATCGCCTTTTTACGGGGCGTGGCACGGAGCTGCCATCGCCTTTTTACGGGGCGTGGCACGGAGCTCCCATCGCCTTTTGACGGGGCGTGGCACGGAGCTGCCATCGCCTTTT
>LGRX02003791.1:0-80885 GCA_001247695.2 Cymbomonas tetramitiformis | reverse complement strand
CTCCGGGGGTGCACACTCACCGCAGCTTCCAGGGGGTGCACTGAAGGCTGCCTCCGGGGGTGCACACTCACTGCAGCTTCCAAGGGGTGCATCGAAGGATGCGAAATGGACTTGGGCAAATGTGCAAAATGGTGTACAGCACTGTGCACATCCGATGCAAGCTGAGCGTGCACCGCTCGAAGGAATATGGATGCGAGAAAGGTCAGCTGAGCGTCCGCGCCAGGCCTGGTGAGATTTCGACACACAGCGCACCAGAGTCTGCTCCGAGGGCTGCAGCCTGAGGCCTCTGGGCATCGCTGTCGGTTACAACAGCGGCCAGCTCTGACAAAGGTGCACTGTCAAGCGTCTTCTTGGGTATCGCCGCGAATCTGCGGAAGGCGTGCTTCAGCCGTCGGCTACGATTGACCCGAGACTCCCACACTTTGGCAACCACAGGCTCGGGCTCCGCATCCCCTCCTGCACGCACCGAGCATTAGGTGCACGCCGCTGACAGCGTGGAAGGTGCACCGGCTGGTTCCCGCGTTACAGAAGGAAATTTCATTAGCTGCAGAGTTCATTGTAGGGGAGGGTACGCACCTTGGTCATACTCTCTATACGGCATGGGAAGAACCTGACATGCAAAAACGACCAATCAAACACATGTGAAAGGAGAAAGAAGAAGCTCCTTGGATGAATCTCTCAGTACTCTCATGGACCCCGTGGATTCTCCACCCTAAACGCAAGGTACATCGCGTGACCATGGACCCCGTGGATTCTCCACCCTAAATGCAAGGTACATCGCGTGACCATGGACCCCGTGGATTCTCCATAGCATAAAAAGGTACATCGCGTGACCATGGACCCTGTGGATTCTCCACCCTAAACGCAAGGTACATCGCGTGACCATGGACCCCGTGGATTCTCCACCCTAAACACAAGGTACATCGCGTGACCATGGACCCCGTGGATCGTCCAAGCGTCACGCTTCGCTCGGCCAGGTCAGCGGCTAAATGCAAGTAAGCTGTTCGATGTGATAACTAACCTGGGTGCCACCGAGATCTGGCCGTGTGGTCAACACCTGCAGCCCACAAGCAATGCCACTTGCATCATGGCCAAAGAAGTCCACATGGGCGCGTGCAACAGTACATGGCGCGACACAATCCAGCAGGGACACACTGAATGGTGTGAGGCAAGTTCACCGAGGCCAGCCCAACAAAGCCCCCGTGGGTGAAAGAAGTGGGCAAGCCCAAGGCAACATATCATACACTGTAAGGATATCGGCATGGAGGTCAGCATGGCCAACAAGCATGAATCACATACGGGGATTTTGATGGGGGCGGGAAACACCCAACGCCATCAGGCACACCATCCAGAGTCAGCCCACTACCACCCAAAAAAAAAGCTAAGAAAAGTTTCACGTTGTGTGGCTTTTTGCAGAGCGAGCCTCGCCCTCTGCCCACTACCATCCCATTGGATGAGAGCAATACCCATCTTAGTCGAAGAAGAGAAAGTCAAGGAGCGGCGCGACATGGAGGAGAATATGGGAGAGGAGGTGGATACTGATGGTGGTGAGGTCGAGAACAAGGAGGTGGCACTTGGAAGGTGCATGGGATGGAAGAAGAAGTGGGTCCGACTGCGCTTGCTCGCGATCCCGGCTCTAATCATCCGACAGGCCCAAGGGTGATGCCCAGCTAGAGGTGGTTGGCGCAAGGCTAGTGGAGGGGATGTGAGGGGAGGCATGGACCCCAACCCGGATCGTGGAGAGGGCGCTCGACAAGAGGAGGGAGAGAGGTTGGCGCTGATGGATAGGGCTTGGGAGGGCGCATTTGAGGGGACAGACTATGCAAGTCGGGCACCAATACAAAGCAGCATGGATTGATGTATATATGCAACAATCACTGCCAAACATGTGAGAGTGTGCAACTTCACGCAACTGTGCATGCTGATACCCAGGTGTCGGAGTAAACAAATACTGCCGGCATGCGCCCCGGCGGCTTCACAGTCAATGAAGGATGGAACCTGTTGGTCGATGAATACAAACAATGGACGTACAATGGAAGATGTACGAGCGCATAAACCATAAACCAGAAGCGGGCACCGATGCGCTTCCCGCAGAGATCAAGGGAGGACACCGAGCAAGGCGTTAACACCCTACCTTTCCTTGCAAAGAAATCAGACTAGTGTGCCTTATTCCTCAAGGATACACACTGAGCGGCATGAGGCCCGCCGACAAAAGCCAGCCCACCATCATCCCAGTGGAGTGAAGCATTCAGGAACAAGGCGGGGCCGTGGCAAGAAACCATTCGCTTCGACACATCCCAAACCAAGCACACAGCGAACCCATCACAAACACGAATCACAGTCGAAAATGTGGAGTAGCTGGGAGCTCATTCAGCTCTGCACGGCAGGTCCGTCATGGAAATATTCCAATCTAGTGCTCTAACCCGGGCAAGCTAAAGGTTTCAAACCAGGCAGGGAATCCCCAGATGCTGTGCACACTCAACCACGGTCTCCCCTACTCGCCATGGGCACCCCCAAAAAATGTTTCCATCTGTCGCCGGCATGGACAACTGATGGGGGAATCAAGTACGGACACCTAAGTAATCGTATCCACTGAACGAAAAGAACAAGTGTGGGCACTGAAGTGCTCCCCGCAGAATCAAGGGAAGACACACAACGTGGACATCACCACCCTCTGCCTCTCCTTGCAGCACACACACTGAACGGCATGAGATCGGCCAACAAAAGCCAGCCCATCATCATCCCAGTGGATGTGAAAAGCAAATCAAGAGCAGGGCGGGGCCGTGACAAGATACCACAAACGCATACATATTCCCAACCCAAATGCAAAGCAGCATGGAAAGATGATACGATGTGACCGATCGTCGCCAAACAACTGTTGGTCTCTGGGTTACGGAGCCACACACACTGAACGGCATGAGATCGGCCAACAAAAGCCAGCCCACCATCATCCCAGTGGATGTGAAAAGCAAATCAAGAGCAGGGCGGGGCCGTGACAAGATACCACAAACGCATACATATTCCCAACCCAAATGCAAAGCAGCATGGAAAGATGATACGGTGTGACCGATCATCGCCCAACAATAGTTGGTCCCAGGGTTACGGAGTGAGCGGACCCTGCTGGCATGCCCCCCCGTAAAGGATAAGCACACTGAACGGCATGAGATCGGCCAACAAAAGCCAGCCCACCATCATCCCAGTGGATGTGAGAAGCAAATCAAGAGCAAGGCGGGGTTTTGGAATTCAGACAGGGTTATTTGCAAAAAGCAAGCGTAAACTTTCATTCTCAAAAGATATACCAATTCGCACCTCGAAACGCCACGAATGTTATCGCCCAATCATTACTGATTGGCCAGTCTAAGTGAAAGTTCACTAATTAGTATGACGTGCCACTGTCGAGTTCATAACGACTGCAGTGACACGTCTGCGATGGGCCGGTGAACTATTACACACTGTGTCTTTCCGATGGTCATTATATGATCCAACGGCCACGATTAGTTCAGCAGATCTAGATCTAGATCTAAGGGTTTCATAGGGTTTCTTCAGGGTTCCTTCAGGGTTTGAGCATCCCGACTACTGTGCAAGGCCTAGACAGTCATGCTTTACATCAAACTGATCAGCAGACACTGCAGATTCCAATACCCCTTCTAAAGGGTGACTGTCTAGTTATCCTACTGCCAGTTCTTGGGAATGGTGCCCCTTCAGTCTCCAGTCCTTGTGATGGTGCCCCTTCGGTCTTCTGGCTCCAGCTCCAGCTTTGGGATGGTGCCCCTTCAGTCTTCAAACTCCAGTTCTTCAAGTCACAGGAATGATACTCGGGTCCTCCAAGGAAGCTGCCCACTCGTGGGCCACTTGTGAGCTTATAGCCCAGTATCAGTAGGTTGGTGCCCCTCCAACTCCAGTTTATAGGGATGGTGCCCCCTTCAGTCTTCATTGGTCTCCACGAGGCAGGTTCATGACACCCAGTCGCTCTCTGTGTACACGAAATATAGGGAGTGCCAGGGGCTTGGTCATGATGTCAGAGGTGTTATCATCAGTTCCAGTGTACAGCGCCTCTGTGTCCTTGGCCTTGATCAGCTCCCTGATGTACATGTTCCTCACTTCAATGTGCTTGGACCGGGAGTTGTTCACGTAGTTAGTGGCCAGGTGGATAGCTCCCTGGTTGTCACAGTACATGGGCACTGGCCTATATATGTCCACCAGGGAGTCCAACACGTTGAGAACATACTTGACTTCACGAGCTCCCTCAGACATAGCGATGATCTCGGCCTCAGTAGTGGATAGGGACACGCACTTCTGGATCATAGATGAGAATATGATCAAGCTCCCACACAGAAGACCGCAATACCAGAGGTGCTTCTCCTGGTCACCTTGCATCCTGCATAATCAGAATCTGTGTAGATGGAGAGAGGCAAAGGTCTGCTTGGTCCAGTGCCACCCCCCCCAGGCACTGAAGCAGTGCGCAGTACCAGCTCGTACTCCCTGGTGCCCTTCAGATATCTCACCACCTGCTTCAGGGCCACAAAGTGCTCTGGACCATACGTGGCGCAGAACCTTGACAGGACTGACACTGCTGCCATAATGTCAGGCCTGCTGCAGCGAGCCACCCACTGCAGCTGCCCCAGAAGAGCTCGGTAAGGCATAGGTCCCTTACCATCAGCAGGAGCCAGCGCAGTGCCAGGTGACATCGGTAAACTTGCTGGTTTGGCATCATCCAGGCCATAAGTGCTGAGGATCTGGGAGATATAGCCAGACTGAGATAAGTATGCTGTATCACTTCCCCAGCGCACTCCGATACCCATGACCAAGTCCAACACCCCAAGATCTTTGCACGCATACTGTGCGTGGAAGGAGGCCACAAAGGTGTCATACCAAGACTTGTCATTGGTGGCCACCAGGTAGTCATCCACGTAGGCCAGAATGATAACCTGGAGAGTGGTGTCCCGGATGAAATACAGGCAGGGCTCCACGTCACTCCTCTGCATCCTGGAGTCATATCCCATTATGAACGCATCGGAGGTGTCAAACCACTCTTTGCCAGCCTGCTTGAGCACATACACCGCCTTCAGCAGCTTGGCACACCTGTGCCCCCCATAGACCAACCCTCGGGGAAGACGAACATATAGGTCCTCCTCGAGTACTGAGTTCAAGAAGGCTGTGTCAACGTCCATGTGGTATACCATAAGTCCAAGGTTGAGGGCCAGGGTGATGACAATCCTGACGGAGGACAGTTGTGTACATGGGGCAAAGGTGTCGTAGTAGTCCACCCCATACTCCTGTTTGTTTCCCCGTACACATATCCTGCTCTTCCTCTTTAGGAGCTGCCTGTTCTTGTCCAACTTCACCTTTAGCACCAGTGATATCTCCAGTAACTTTACCCCAGCTGGTATGTCCTCCTCGTCCATCATCTGCAAGGCTCCCTTGATCTGCACGAGTGCTTCCAGTTCATCCTGAATGGAGTTAAGCCACTCAGTGTTGTCAGGTGCAGTCAGAACCTGGGAGTGACATCTTGGCTCAGTAACCCCCGCAGGCAGTAGAGACTCCTGCACAGTGGGTGTTTCAGCAGCCTGAACACCCAGGCATGTGTGCGTAGGCGGAAATCGAACATCTCCAGCAGGCAGGTCCATGATAGTGAAGTTGGTGAGGAGGACCACGCAATAAGGTTGAGCATGGGGTCCAACAGCACGTCCACAAATCATGGCCTCCTCAGAGTCCCCCTTTCCAGTGACAGCACGCACCTCAGTGAATAGTGGATAGTGAGCATTGACACTCCCATATGAGGGGCAATCCTTCAACAGTGACGGGCGATCACTGCCTGGCTTGAGATATGAGCTCAAACTTACCCAGCACACATCATCAGAGGTTTCCACCTTCACCACAGCCACAATCTCATCACTGCCCTCAGGTAAGTATACACCCTGCTCCAGTACAGCAGTCTCCAATAGTGCAGGCGGAGGATCTCTGTATGGCGCATCCAGAGCGGTGGCCATGAAGTTGGTCTTGAGAGGGGTCACCGCAGAAGGATCCCATGAGGTCACCACCTTACCCAGCGTGTCCAGCTTCTTCGAGAAGGTGACCATACCAGAGTTGACCACCTTTCCAGACTCACAATCATATAGCAGATAGGCAGATGATACCTCAGAATGTCCAACATATCTGAGTTCACGTGCCCGGTTGATGAGCTTGTGTTCACGGATCGTGGGGTCAATAAAGGGGTAGGCCATGCATCCAAATACTCGCAGCTGGGACAGGTCCGCATGCTTCTTCCTGATGAGGTAGTAAGCCGAGGTCCACCCTAGAGATTTTCGGAATACACGATTGAGGATGTACACCGCATGGCGGGTGGCCAGGGGCCACATGCTCACATCAAACCCAGAAGTCAGTAGGAGTGCTCTGGCCATGGCTTGTACATCTCGGTGTGACCTCTCAACCCTTGCCTGGTTCTCATGCAGGTATGGGGAGCCATGCCTTTGCTCAATACCATGCTCCTCACAAAAAGCTGCAGTTTGCCCAGCTATCATAGTACTGTCACCATCAGTGTGGAGCACCATGTGGTACTCGCTGGACAGGTTCATGGTGCTTCGCAGGCGCTTCACCTCCTACAGATATAGCTGGAAGGCCTTGAGATAGTCCGAGTTCAGCTTGAGGAAGAATACGCATATCCATGTCGTGGAGTCATCGACGAACAGCACGAACCATCTGTACCCCCCAGCACTGGTCCTGAATGGTCCACATGTGTCTGACCATACAAGATTTCCCAATTCCTTGGACAGCTCCCTCCCAGTGGGTTTCACAAAGGGCCTTATGGCTTTGGTCAGCCTACAGGCAATGCACCTCTCGGGGCAATGCTGCACTGGGCTGCCAGAGTACTGTGACTCACTGATGGGCATAGGCACACTTTGAGCAAACATGTGATCAACGGGCTTGTCACCAACGTGACCCAGCCTCACATGTTGTAGCAGCTTGATGTCAATCTGCTCTGTGGTGTGCGAGTCCTTGTACGAAACTACCACTGGCCACTTGGTGTCCTCGATCCACACACGATCTTCTCCACAGGGTTCCAGGTTGGCCACGTTATAGCATGACTCCCTTGGTGCAGAAAAGATCTTAGCACCAACAGGGTATTCATGAATAACATCAAACCGAGAGACCAGACTCCACCAGCTCGCTGTGACCCATTTAGGCAATATGAACATGAACTTGGTGTTGGAGGGGTCTCTGTCGAAGTCGGTGAGGGCCTTCTGGAGACACTGTAGAATGATGTCGTGGTCAAATGGCGGGTTCCCATAGCAGTGCTTGCCAGCCCAATCCTTACCAAAACATGTGTCAGTAATGGTGCAGTAGTGATCCAGGATGTGGTTGTCATCAGAGGAAAATAGTTCCAGGAGGAAAGGGCCATGAGTGGTGAAGTGAGGCTTGGTGTCCTCAAATTTCCAGTCAGAGCGGTCTCGTTGATCATCAGTATGTTTGACAGCACAGGCTAGATGAGTGTCCAAAGTGCTATATGTGTCCTCATGCATGATGTACTGGTTGCCAACTCTGGCAAAGGAGAACACCACCCCCCCTTTGGACACAGTTCTGGCCCCAAAGTCCACACGGAAACCCGCATCCTCGAGTGCCACCACAGATAAGAGGTTGAAGGGTTGCCCAGGTATGCAGTGTGTGCCCAGGAGCTGCAGCCCAACCATGCGCCCAGACTTCACATCCTTCTTGGCAAAGGTCACGGAGCCACTGCCAGAGGAGTCCACAGACTGACTCTGCACCACACTGAAAGTCTCACAGGTTGTGGTGTCATAGTCCGCATTGAACACCCGGACTGAGTTGAAAATGTGCTTGGTGGCGCCACTGTCGATAACAGCACTCTTGTCCACAGCAGACTGAGTGCCACTGCCGCCCGCACTCGCACCACATGCCACCTGAGCATGGCCAGCATCAGAGGCACAACCCACATCAGATGCCCAAGCATCACAAGGCACCCAAGCACACTCACCACGTGGGTCATAGCCCAAATCCAACTCCTCGACGAGGTCATCACAGGCATCATCATAGTAGCTCTCACAGTGGTCCTCATAATAGTCACTGGGGAGCAGAGCCACCGAGCAGAAGCGAGTCTTGCGAGGTGGAGAAAGCAGTCCAGAGGCCCAATCATCAGAGGGGTTGTAACCCACTCCTTCAACGGGCTGCCCAAGGCTCATGTACTCTTCCTCCTCGTCAGAGTGTCCATGGTACATGCCCTCCTCCTCCTCGTCAGAGTCAGAGGCATCCTCCAGGTCTGGCAAAGAATCACCATCACTTGAGTCAGAGTCCGAACCAGAAACAAGGCTGGCAACAGACCCAGCACCACTCTCAACTGGCTGCCCAAGGTGCATGTCCTCCTCTTCCTCGTCAGAGTCAGAGGCATCCTTCAGGTCTGGTAGAGGATCATCATCATCCGAGCCAGAGTCTGAGTACTCAGGCCAGGCATTGGTACCCCACCCCTCACCGAGGGACAGCATGCTTCCAAAGTCCTCCACTACCTGTATCAAGGTCCTGGTGGCCCCCCCGAGCTCAGACGCCCAGCTATGCAGGTCTACCAGCGAGGTGCGCACCATGACAGACTCCAGCTTCAGCAATATGTCCATGTCATCCGTAGCCTGCCTGATGACACTGAGCTGGTAGAGGATCATCCCGGCACTGACAGTGTGTTCAACACCACGAGGAAGGGTAGTGCCCCTGTCAAGTATGTGGTGAGCACGAAGGAATATCTCCACAGACCCAGCCATCATGACAGAGTGCCACCGTTGTAATCCAGGCTTGAACCATAACTGCCTCGGGGATATCTGAAAAGTGTCACCCAAGTGCTGATCACGTCCATAATCCCACTGGGCCTGTGTCCTCTTCAGGCGAGCCTTGTCAGGGAAGAAGGCAGTGAGGACATCAATGTAGACCCACGAGTCATAAATAGGCACAACCTTGGTGCGGTGACGACGGCTGAGCACAGGAGAATGCTTGCTGGGAACGTAGCAGTGGCGCTTCTTCCTGGTCCTGCGAGGAGGGCACCCCACTGAAGACAATTCCACACGAGGTGCACTCACAGTGCCCTCATTGTCCCCAGTGTACCCACCAGTGGTGTGGGATATAACAAGCTCAGGCTCGCCCACGTCCGCCAGGACAGAGTAGTAATTGAATACCGGGAACACAGAGGACTGGGACTCCACAGGTACAGAGCCCCGACCACATATCCAGGGCTCGCACGGGGCCGAACTGGAAGGCAGTGACCCAGAGATGTTGAGATTACCAGCCTCACCTGACCCTGAGCTCAGGGCAGATTGTGCACCGTCCAGTAATGATGACTCCACCAGTCCGGAGTCCTGATACGTCGATAGCTGGCCCGAGGCCGGGCAAGGGGTCAGCGAGCCAGAGATGCTAGCACGACCAGATTCCAATAGCCCAGAGCTGTAATAACTGGCATATATATCTTCACCGGTCTCGCTCAGACCAGGGTGTAAGTCAGATGGACCAGCCTCCCGAATGGCAAAAAGGACCTCACCAGCCTCTTCCAGTCCAGGATGAAGCTCAGATTGCCCAGCTGCAGCACCAAGATGTTCACCAGGCTTCGGTAAGCTACCATTCTTCTCGTAGTCAGCCACCCTCTTGAGAATTGCCGCCTTGGTAGTCGGTGAAGCCTTCTTGAAGAACGCCTCCCGCTTCTCAACGTTCTTGATGAAACAGTCCTTAGCAGAGTGCCCACGTCTGTGACAGACAGGGCACGGGACTTTGACAGCCAGTAGCTTTCGCTTCGCCTCCTCCTGCTTACGCCTGTCGTCAGCAATGGCACCAGCAGCCTCAGATTGAGTACCCAGCGCGTGGGCAGTTTGCGCTACAGCAGCGCGCGGGGCGAGTATGGTGTCGTAGTGAGATGTTACTTGGTCCGACAGCACACTCGCGGTCGGCAGGGTCTCAGACATGAATTTGGCCTTGAGGAGCATATAGTCGGGGTGCAGTCGCACAATAGCCATGGCAGAAAATATGGTCTCAACCGTCTCCATACACAGAGGCTTGCCAGAAGGAGTAACGCGCGCGTTCGCGGAGTACTCGCGTACACGCCGAAGAGTCTCCTTCGACTCCAAAAACGTTGGGAGAGGAGGGGCAAGTCTCGAGAGTTGATTCGGTAGCGACAGCAGCTTATCCACTTGGGTGATGAAGTAGACGACGCTGGTGTTGCGTCGCAATTTGGATAGCTCAAGCCAAGCTCCGTGACCGTCAGAATGTTGTTCGTAGCTGCGAACGACAGCGTTCGCAGTGCCAGTGGTAACACGGCAGAGGAAGTCATAAAACAGTTGATTTGCTTCCTCAAGATAGAGGTCATCCCCCCTCACCATATGGAGCGGAGTAGATTCCAAAAGCAGTAGCGCAAGAGAAGGGTGGCGCAAAGAGGGCTTAACTTTCGCAAGCCACTCGTCCCAAATTCCTTCCTGGTCAGTTTCCTTGCCAGAAAAGTACGAGTCCGCGGAAAGCCCCTTAGTCATATCAGAAAGACTTGGTAAAGGACGTCGCCCACCAGCGGGCGACGAATTGAGATGTTGGTCCACAGGGACAGTGGCGCGGGAAGCTGAGTGATTAAGGCTGCGCATATCGTAGAGCTGAGCACTCAAACCTTTCATCATTTCCGTAAGCGCCGAGATTTGCTCCTGCTGACTACTCAGCGCAATATCTCGCAAAGACGACTCGCCAGGCTTCTCTTCATAAGCTGGCGCGCCACCAGGAGGTGACGGTGTCGTCGCTTGGCTATAGCTCTTACTCCCTTTGACCATAGTGATTTCTCTCACGCGCAGCGGAAAGTTTGCGTGATAAACAAAAATGGATCCTCACTTACAACGTAAGTGGGCCCATAACCTTTTGGAATTCAGACAGGGTTATTTGCAAAAAGCAAGCGTAAACTTTCATTCTCAAAAGATATACCAGTTCGCAGCTCGAAACGCCACGAATGTTATCGCCCAATCATTACTGATTGGCCAGTCTAAGTGAAAGTTCACTAATTAGTATGACGTGCCACTGTCGAGTTCATAACGACTGCAGTGACACGTCTGCGATGGGCGGGTGAACTATTACACACTGTGTCTTTCCGATGGTCATTATATGATCCAACGGCCACGATTATTTCATCAGCAGATCTAGATCTAGATCTAAGGGTTTCATAGGGTTTCTTCAGGGTTCCTTCAGGGTTTGAGCATCCTGACTACTGTGCAAGGCCTAGACAGTCATGCTTTACATCAAACTGATCAGCAGACACTGCAGATTCCAATAGTGAGGGGGTGGTTAGGGGGTAATGTGGGGGTGTTGGGGTCTGGTGTTGCCCCCCTTCTTAAACCCTAAAACGTAACTGTAGTCCCTAAACATAAAACCCTTAAACCCTACAACATCCCCAAAACCCCCACACAACCCTCAAGCAACCCATAACATCACCAAACACCTCCTACCACCCCCACATACCCCTAAAGCCTCCTATGGGGGACCCGTGCTCGCCTGGTTAGCACAGGCGAGCTCATGCTAAAAAATCGCCGCTGGCATATGCCAGTTGCGGGCTCGTGCCACGATGGGGTCGGTTGATTTAGCATGAGCGGGCCTGTGCTAACGGTTTTAGCACAGGCGGGCTCATGCTAACGGTTTTAGCACAGGTGGGCTCATGCTAACGATTTTAGCACATGCGGGCTCATGCTAAAACGTGCTAGCATATGCTAGCGGCGGGCTCATGCTGTAACATATACATTGATGTATATATTCATATATTTATATACACTGGGATGATGGTGGGCGGTCCTGCTCTTGATTTGCTTCTCACTTCCACTGGGATTTTGTTGGCCGATCTCATGCCGTTTAGTATATATATATATATACTTCGTATACATACATATGTGTGTAACAATAACCATTTAGCCGGGCATGCAGTCACATTGCTCAGATGGCATATGGCAGCTGCAAAGCACGTTGAACATAGCAGCAGCTGTGGAGTCGGGCAGGCAATTGCCTCTAGTGAACCTGCTGATCTACATTCCTAAAATAATCAAACTTTTCTGAATACATTATGTATATCAATCTATTTCTGATATCAAAATATCTCTCATGCTCCTTTTACCATAGAATGTCTCTAATGCTCCTTGCATTATAAAATATCTTACCACTTTCGACCGATCCAGAATGGTCGAAAAAAGTGGTCAAACTTCGCCAATCCCATAAAATGTGTGTATAAATCAGGAATTACTTGTGCCACAGTATCACTAGTGTACTGCACAAAGCAATTGTCTATCATGTATAGCTCAGTGGTATTTTCATGTACTGTAACCAGTATACTGTATTTTTTGCGTACACTCGATCTCAATTATCAAATGGCACACCGCATACCTTCTTTAAAGACGCAGTTTCTGTCCAGCTGGTGCTGTAGCGAAGCTATCGGCCAGACTTAGTGAAAATATATTTTTGAATGGTATTTCCTTGTTAAGCGCTCATTGCAACCAGTGCAGAGATTTGGGGCTGGGTGAGGTTGGAAGTGCAAAAGCATAGAGCTGAGTCCGTGTTTGTGCAGACTCCTATTTCTACACTTGTCAGGATGTAGACAACTCTCGGAGGCTTCCCCGTCATTCGCAAATATGACTTCCCCGTCATTCCCTTCTCCCCCGTCATTTGCAAATATGGAGGATAGTCTGCCACCCTTCTCCCCCGTCATTTGCCCTCCCTTGTTATTCGTCAAGGGACCCGAACCGGAACCGGCACCGTCACAGGGAGTGGCATGAGCTCAGGTCGATCGGCGGCCAATTTTGAGACCACTAAAATTCCACGGGGCTCCACTTCAAACAAAATGTAAGTGTCTGCGTGGCATGAAGATTTGTGTGGAAATGGATTGTAATGAGTCGATTGGCTCATCTTGTTACGCCTCGCTGGGACGGCACTGTACTCACGGTTGTGCAACGCCCACCAGCAACACAGTGCTCACGGGAATGTCCACGGCGGGCGGGGTGGCGAAAGCAGGGCAATGCGTGGTGCCATTGCAAGGGGTGGTGGAGAACTTTATGGCATCAGGGGGGTTCCAGGTGCACTCCCCACTCCCTGGATTTGCGCTCGCCCTCACCCCAGTCCTGCTACCGCGTCTGCCCTTCGCCTGTGAAGAAGATTGTGAAGCGCGGCCCTCGTGCGAAGACTGCGACTCGCCGCAGAGCGTCCACTCTGTAAGGCAAGCGCTGCAGCAGATGCTGCGTGTGCGGGCGCACGCCTCACAATAGCAACGCGCACTCTTAACCACGCCCAAGAGCACCCTTCTGAAACACGCTGTGCCAGCTTTCTGCGATCTGCACCCTTTATCTCCAGAGGATACACTTTGTGATTTCGCTGCTTCTGGGTGCTGTGTGCCGCTTGGTGATTTGTGCGCCCGTGGTGAGCCTGGTGGTATTTTGGTGGTTGGCGCAGGGCGGAGGGGAGAGCTGCACCTTCACGGCTTCGTTGCTGAAATACGGGAGGGTTGAGGGGACCATTCACGGCAGCATGTCTCTGACTGCCATGTGGAATGGTGTGGGAGCTCCTGCAAAGGTGCGCCAATCAGCTGCTGGTTGCACAGGTGGCAGTATCATAATATGCAGCCACAAGCCTTCAAGCCAAGGTGCAGGAGCCTGGGGGGAGTCCGGATGAAGGGATCCACATAGGGTCCCTTGAGGATCTGTGAGCCTCGGGAGAGTCTGGATCAATGTCCCAAACTCTGTGCTGGAGCCTTCGATCCCTGGCATGGGTACACGGAGCCTTTGATCCCTGGCATGGGTACACGGAGCCTTTGATCCCTGGCATGGGTACACGGAGATACCTGTTGTAAACGAAATCGGTGCAAGGTAAGGCGCGGATACAAGGTAAGGCGCGTATACACTCATATTGCTAAGTCGGGTACTTATATGGGATGGAGGGAGGTGTGAGCCCCGCAGGCATCAAGCAGTGCAAAGCTGTTTGATGGCATGAAGAGCATGTACAAGAGCATGGAGAAGGCCATGACACGATCCTCACCGTCGAGTTCGGATGCAGGGAGTAAACGACCTTCAACCATATCAGATGATTCCGAACGCCGCTCAACTATGTTGAACCCTACAAGCTCACAGCAACCTGAGACCAGGACCAGGCCACGATCTAACGGCATGCTGGATCGACAGGATGCCGTTGACAGGAGACGCTCGAGTGCATTTGACCTAATGGCCTTCTCAACCGCAGTGAGCGGTGATGCTGACGATGATGGCATCAGCTAGCAGTGTTGATCTCCTCATTGTTGCCAGTGCAACGTAGATATGGCAAGGCAAGACTCGGTTCTTCCTTTGTCCGAGATGTCATCCAGAGTGGCATTGTGAACACAATCGCGGGTGGCAGAAACAATTTACATCTAAAGGATATATTACATATGAAACATGCTGTCCACTCACCCACTAGATATAAGTTTGTTGGATACGATTTCCTGCATGTGTGTGCACATCGTCTTACTGGCAATTGCAGTATGTCGCAGGTGCATGTGATAGCTTAGGGGCTGTGCCGCTGCTTGCCATGGGTTGGGGGTGTATGCAATTTTTGATATATTGGTTTTTGTGGTGCTTTAGACCATGAGTGGCATTCTGCACCTCCACACCAGCTGCTCTGCTTAACAATTCGTCTGCTTGCGGTAAATCTCATGATTCCTTCGGCTTTTTATGCATACTGTTCGCTTCATGTAGTGTGTTTCATCGATCTGCTCTTGAGCACTTACAGGCGGTACAGTGGTGGAACCCCTATATGTACACTACGTATTATATCCCGGGGAGGGGGGTTGGATTGTGATGGTATGTACAATGGTTGCATATAGTACGGTGGGGGCTATGCGTGTAAAAGGTTGTATGCAAAATTGCAGGTCCAAAAATGTTTTTGGGGGAAAGTTATGTCTGTTTTCCAGTTTCAAAGTTGATCCCTTATATATGTCTAAGAAGGTAAAGTGGCCCCATCCAGCATGACCGAAAACTGAAATGTGACTGTGACTGTGAGAATGGCCTTGCGGAGATAGGCGTGTGACATTATCATGCCAGTATGATCAATGGTGTACAAGTATGAGTCCTTGGTGACACCCATGAAAAGATGAGGATTGTGCATGTGCATCATACATAGATATGCCGTTCATGTCGGTTGTGACTGTTTGGATTTTGAAAATATTCCGTTATAAATGACAATACTTGTGAACATATTTGTATACGCGAAAGAGCACAAACCGCACGAAATCGCGAATTTTAACCGTAAAGTGTAGACGGTGCATGGCGAGTTTCTAGTTATGCTAGATAGCCTAATATAATTCGAGGGATAAGTCTACATCGGGGGCCGACATTTCATTTTAATCCACATCGGGGGCCGACATCTCATTTTAATCCACATCGGGGCGGAGACACTTCATTTTTAATCCACATCGGGGGCCGACATCGATTTTAATCCACATCGGGGGCAGACATCCCATTTTAATCCACATCGGGGGCCGACATTTGATTTTAATCCACATCGGGGGCTGACAAGCCTAAACGTTTCACATCGGGTGTAGACATCTCATTTTATCGGGGGTTGACATTTCATAGCATGCGTAGACAGAAGACACGCGCAACGATATAATGTAAATGAAACATAACTACGCAAATTCAACCGGTAGATATGCGACTCGTATTACGATGAGCATATCTACCGGTTGGATTTGCGAAATAATGTTTTTTGGTGCCGCAAACGATGAAAGACTGTCTTGTTTGGCGAAATGAAACAGTTTTTCACTGCTGAACGCTCCAAAAAACATTATTTTGCAAATCCAACCGGTAGATATTTTCATCGCGATATGATTTACATATCTACCGGTTGGATTTGCATAGTTATGTTTCGTTTACATTATATCCTTACGTTGAATGTAATGCATACCCCCGATGTGGATTAAAATGTGGATGTTAAAATGAGATGTCGCCCCCCGATGTAGATTAAAATGAGATGTCTACCCCGATGTGGATTAAAATGACATGTCTACCCCGATGTGGATGTCTAAGTGTGAATTAAGTGAAGTGTCCGATGTGGATTAAAATGAGATGTCGGCCCCCGATGTGGATTTAAATGAAATGTCGGCCCCCGATGTAGACTTATCCCATAATTCGATAACATGCCAAGGGATGTAGTACATTAGGCTGCGATATGTACCCGAACATACATGTACTATATGCATAACCCCACGAGATTGCAATGGATGCAATCCGCACGTGAACGATAGCGTAGCTTGCTGCGCGAGTAGACGCACCATGTTTCGAAGTGATGAGAGGTCTTGAGTGCGTTGAGGGACACCATCTTGATATATATATACATATATCGTTGCACAACGTAAATCATATAGCATTAATCATAGGTGGGACATAAATATATCATCATTATTCACATATCATTAATCATATTCGTCATCATCGAATCTCATCGAGCGGGCATCGAATATCATGATGATTATATACGTTGTATATATACAACTATATAAAGATGGGGGCGTTGAGGAGGAGTTTAACCAGCTCCCAGTGGCTTCGGGCCCCGGGCTCTCTGAGCTTCGCGTTTGAACATCTTCGTGCAGTTAGAGCCCGCCACTAATGCAGACGGCAAACGAGCTGTTAAACATGCATGCCAAACGATTGTGGCTAATCGGGTGTCTGATTCGAGTCGTCCTTGGCTGGCGGGGGCTCGCTTGCTTGCACTTCTGAACCCAAGTGGTGGTGTTCGGCACATTTCTTGTGGGGAAGTCCTTCGACGCTTGGCTGTGAAAGTTGTTTGCCGGCAGATGCGGTCGTCGTGGGCAGCATATTTTTGCCCGCCACCGCGTCCTGGGGCGCGCTCTTCAGCGATGCAACTTCGTTAGAGTGGGAGTACCCGGAGGTGCTGAGATCTGTGTCCATACAGTACAAGCATAGCTGGAAGCACATCCCGATTGGACGCTCGTGGACGTTGGCGCCCGGAATGTCTTCAACTCGGTTTCTCGGCGTTCAGTTTTTTAGGCAGTGGCTGCTCACTTTCCTAAACTGTGTGGAGTGACAGAATGTTGGTATCGGCGGGCAGCCAACCTTGGGTGGAGGGGCGAGGATGGTAAATATCACTGATGGCTGTCATCCGAGGAGGGGACACAGCAAGGAGGCCCGTTGGGGCCTTTCTGTTTTGCAGCACATTGGCAGCCTGTGATTGAGGCAACCTTATAGAAGCACATCACATGTGATGTGCGATTGTGATTGCATTCCTGGACAACGTTCGGTGCATTGGTCTTCCTGAGCGGGCTGCTTGTGACACACTTTGGCAGGGCATGTTTGACATCGGGATGGATCTCGACGTGATGAAAAGTAAGGTTTTCTCCCCCTCCGGAGAGTGCACCGAGTTTTCAGATGTTGTCGATGACAACGGCGTTCCTATCTCAGGATGTACCGGGCACTCCGGTAGCTTCGAATACATTTGTGATAAACATATGTATATCGTAAAACTTTCAATATATATATATATATATATATATCTAGGTACTGTATACCGACATTTCGTTCGTTGACTAGGTTGTTGCTATTTCTTGTATTTTCAATCATGTCGTCTCTCACGATCGTTCCTGAATAAGTAGACGTTCGGTCTACGTGATCTTCTCTAACCGAACGTGAACGATCTCGATCTAGCATTTCGGTCATACTGAGTTACTTCCCCAATGTCCCGATGACACAGTCGTTCAGCTATGATTCTCTCGATACGGTTCGATACCCGGATCTCTCTCGTTTCGTATGTACCTCCGGGTACACAGGAGCTGCTTTGGCCTCGTCGGAGGGGACTAAGTCCGGGAGTACCCGTTGGAGGTGATGCTTTCGTGTCCGAGGAATGCGGTAAGTTGGCAGTCTCGGCATCGTCGGTCCTTCCGCTGCTGGAGGAGCTGAATGATCCCGCCAAGCGTATTCTTTGTTGCGTTCTGTGTCCATCGGAATTTTTGCATTTGATGCGTGGTGTGCGTCCCGATGCGGAAGCGCCTTTTTTTGTCGCTCGATTTCTTTGTCGCGTTTCTTTTGTCGCACAAAAAAATCCATTTATATGAACGACGATTCGCAGCTTTTTCAAAAAGATGCTCCAGGGTTTTCATTTCGTTTCCCTTATAGGAGCGAAACAGATTTTCCTGGAAATGTGACATCGCGACATGCCACACTACCAGACATGTATCTCAACGAATTACATGACGTCGAACTTTTTTGAGAAACTTTTGCCGATCTCAGGTACAACGACTGTGAAAATTCCGTCAGATCGCGCGTAACCACCAATCAGAGACACGAACATATTACACAGATTCCATGATTACGGGTCACGTGCGTAATATACAATCATATCTTTTGACGCAAAAGTTCTCAGTGCGACCGATCTCAGGTGCCTTACATGAGATTTTATTCCACTGATCGCGCGTAGCCACCAATCAGAGAAGCGAACATATTACATAGGTTCCATGAATATGGGTCGCGTGCTTAATACCTAATTATGACTTTTCACACAAAAGTCCTCAGTGCGACCGATCTCAGGTGGCTTACATGAGATATTTTCGATCGATCGCGCGTAACCGCCAATCATCAGAGACGCGATCATATTACATAGATTCCATGAATATGTGCCGCATGCTTACTACCTAATTATGCCTTTTCACGCAAAAGTTCTCAGTGAGACCGATCGCGCGTAACCGCCAATCAGAGACGCGATCACATTAGATAGACTCCGTGAATATGGGTCGCATGCGGAATATATATCTTGTCAAAAGGGAGGTAAACAGGAGACGCTTACGTGTCGCTGTTTACGCCAATCAGCGACGCGATAAGTTTCAATTTATATACTTCATTTTTACAAAAGAAAATGCATCCCCAAAAGCCTCTAAGTATGGTATCGCGTGATGCGGAAGAAAAAGAAAAAAGACATTCGAGACATGCTGACGTGTCACGGGATAATGTGACACTGTCTGCGACAAAGTTGAATGCGACAAGCTTTTGAACTCGGTCAGAGATCAAATCTGGTAAAAAGAAACGGCCTCGGACCTGTGCTTTATCATCTATCTCTATGACCGTGACCTCCATCATATCCGAGCCCCCCGTTCGTGATCACCAATCAGCGACATCGACATGGCAAAGTATATATGTCATGGCAAAATCTGCTCACCGGTGAGACACCCGCGGCTGACTGATATCACATATCAGATATTATCTCGATTTGCATATGTCCATTACCCGGCCTTAGGTACATCCCGATGTACCTAATTTCGCTTTTAAGTTTGACGCCGTGGGGAGCCAAAATTATTATCCGGAGGTCGTATGGCCCATAAATATCGTTGATTACCTGCCCCTTATGGTCTTTGATCACTTAGTTGGTGGCAGTTGGATAACTACGATGGTGTTGGCGAGTGGTTTATCTTGGCGATTTTCAGAAATTTGGAAATTGTGAAATTGAAAAACTTTTAGGTACATCCCTTAGGTACATCCCGTAGGTACATCCCTCTATTTGCATAGTTACGCCATCGTTAACATACATAATCGTATAATATATAAACTAAGTTATCATGGTTTTACCCCTCTTAAAGCATTTATGACTGGAAGAATGTACACTCAATCGAAAAATGATGGCTTCACTAGATCAGTCATTTAGCACACATGAATCGGGAAACAGTTTGTTTTCAAATGTTTTTTTTTCAAAAAGCGGATTGATGCAGCTTCCCTCCAACAATTTGATACATAAATCGGATCGTATGAGGGTGTGCGATAGTTTCCCATGTCCCTGACCGAGTTGGTAATCGGCAATATAGTGCTTGAAACGGACCGATATCGACGTCGAAATAGACGATATGCTTAGGTACATCGGGATGTACCATGGAGCTCTTAGGTACATCCCAATGTACCTCCGGGTAATGGACATTTATCCGATTGGTTTACCCGCTGTACTACCGCTTTTTCCCCGCTTAATTTTCGCCTTCGAGACTCCGCTGTTTCCGCTTTCAATCGTCACATTTGTGATCCGCTTTTTCCGCTGGACCCGCCGTATGTTATATACCCGCTATGGCTTCCGCTCGACGAATTGGTTTGGCATCAGCGCTTCGTGTTGCGCGTACGAATGGTACGCCTTCGCCTTCGCCCTCTGCTTCACGGGAATCGCCGTCATCCACTATGGGCAGACGCCGGATCGTGGGGACTTCTACCCTACGCTCAAAACCGACATCATCAACAAAAGCACCGTCAGCTTTTGACTTCTTCAACGACACTGACGTCTTCGTTACCACGCCTGTGGAGGAAGGGCGTGAAGAGGAGTACATCGACCAGCTCGCCTACGCGTTTCAGTATGGTAGCGACTTGGTTATTTTTCTTCGTTCTGCTGGGTTCAAGCCCAACGTTGGCTACACCTTTGACAACGACGACGCCGACACAGACTTCACCACGTTCCTATCTGGTCTCACCCACGTCTTGTTCCTAATTTCTTATTTCGAGGCCTCCAAGCTTCTGGACCTGGACCACGATCACGAGTTCTACCACGTCACCATCAACGAGCTTTTTTTTCTGCATTCGACCACATGCTCTTCGTGGTAATGCGCTCTATCTTTATCACGAGTGCGCTCGTCTTCATCCCGCTGATGGGTGTTACGCTCTTTAGCGCCTTCGCTACGAGGTCGAGGGCATCCCCGACGCCGATGACATGTGTTTCTGGACTAAGATGCAGGGTAGAAGTCTTACCGTGGCGGGCCGGCCCGGGGCCGCAGTAGCTCGCTCCGGGCCGAAAGCGGGCCGAAGGGGCTTTCGCCCCCGGGCCGCACAAAAATACTATGAGCCGGCCAAACTTCGTCCAAAAATGTAGGCATTTAATGCCACTTTTTATCAAACCCCCATACTTAATTTCAAAATTTCGGGGATTTCAAATTTTCCCTCCTTGACCGCTTTGGCCGAAAGCGGGCCAGCGGATATATAGTTTACGGGCCGTAAAGATTTTGGGAAGACTTCTACCTTGCTAAAGATGAGGCCTACGAGAATCGACGAGACCAAGGACCCCGCCCCTCAACTGGCTCTGGTTCGACGACTTTGTGAGCGACATCAACGAAAAGCTGCGGCCTGACTACTCCGATAAGGACCGGGCAGCGGACCTGTGGCACGTCCTCTCCGAGTCCGCCAAGCATTCCCCACACGTGCCCCCCTTATCTGGTGGTGCGTGAGCTCAGGGGAGGGGAGCACTTGACCGCCTCGCCCTTCGCGTCCGATTGACTTTTAGGGATGAGGGCCCCTTGTCACCCACTCTCTCCCTCCCCCGCCTCTGATTCACGGGTTGGCAGTGGGTATCGGCCCAAGAGCCACCCTGCCCGCCCTGAGGAGCCGCCTGACGCTCCCACCGCCATGACACTCCGCCCCCAGCACCAGTCCTCCACGCCATTGGAGGGCAATTGGGTGGCGGAGACCACATCCTCCCTCTACAAGAGGTGGGTGGGGAAAGGCTTGCCTTGTGTCACATGTTTCCGCATGCATGTGGGCGGTCACTGACGCCCATCCCGACACCCGTGGTGCCTGCCCCTACGCCTGCCTGGAGTCTTTCGCCAACAACAAGCATTTGGAGTTGTCGCAGCCTGCCACGACGCGACCGCCATTGCGCACATCGCCACCTGCCGCCGCCGCCGCTCTGCAGACCGTGCCGCAGCCTGACCCACATGCAGGTGCTTCTGCGCCGGCATTCCACTCGGTGCGGCTCCTGCCTGTCCTCGAGTATGCCCCTCCGCCCGCCGACCTCGATCACGGCGGTCTGGTGGTGCAGGATGAGGTTGCCCCTGAACGGCATGATGAGCCGCCCCCAGTCTTCGCTGCTGTCTACGAGGAGGACGAGGATTGGCCGGCTTTTCGGGAGTCGCCGATCTACCTTCCGCCAGCTCCATGGGTTCCGAATGCCGTTCCGATTGAGCAACTGCCGGAAACCCTAGAATTAGATTAGTATGATCGAGACTTCAATAATGTAACTTTCAGCTAGTGCCCAAAGCATGGAATTGCGTCTAGGCGTCTGGGCTGGTATGACCCCTTGAGTTGAAAACATTACATTTCTTAGCCGCCTGTCCGGGAGTACCGGCATGCCCTGCAGTTCACCTCCCGCCTTCGGGGTGAGGTGGTGGCATGCGGAGGCCAACTTTCACACCCCTAAGGGTGGGGAGTGGTGTACCTCATTTTCACCCCTCGCCCGGCTGTCACCTGCAGTGCCACATGTCACATGCTTCCCGGCTCCGATCCCCAAAACAACCGGAGTTATTTTGTCTATCTGATTTTTAGACTTCCAGTTACAGTGTTCGCATCTGTGTTTTGCTTATACAGTAGATATATATCTAATAGATATATAATCCCAAGTTTTGAGCAGATTTGTATTTTATATTTGATATATTTTATAAAGTGTTTGTAAGGACAAGGAGGTGTACTTTATGGACTTCCTCAAAAGTGTAACTCCAAGGCTCTAAGGTGTGCCCACTTATCACATCTGTGGAATTAATCGGGGCACTGTCTTGCTCAGTATATTGAGTTGACACAATCCCCCCGCGGTGGTTGATACCGTCCTGAGGTTTTCCAGGGCCCTTTACAGTGGCTGCCCCTGTTTTAGCGTTGTGTACCCGTGCGCGGCGCGACAGGGTGTATAACAATATATATATACTTCGTATATATATATATATCGTATGTGTATGTGTATTATATTATTTACTTATCACATGTATGCACATACCTTGCAAGCTTGCGTATCGTCCACACCCTCCACGATTTTCTTTCCGATCGGACCAATCTCGCGTCGAGATCGCGTACTAAACGAGTCCAATTTATGCTTATATGATTGTCTCGGATCCTCCACAGATTTTTCATGTCCTTGTGATCACAGGATTGCCACCATCAGCTTATGCAGCTTTCCCAGGATGGGTCGAACACTATATATCCCTCTCTCTCTCTCTTCGTTGATACTCCTGTTTCACTAGCGTCATAAACATAACTTTGCTTGGTGGCTATGTACTGCACAGATGGTTCCAAGACCGAATGCGAATGCCAACCGAAGAACAAAAGTCTGCCCGCATGTTAAGCACGGACAACTTATCCTTAGTCTCTTGTTTTGTCGCACCGTCCAAAGGATTGCTTACATCCTTTAGAAAGCCCTGCGCATCAAAATACGTTCACAACGACAACTGATTATGGATTTTAGATTTATCGAGTAGTAATAGCGATGCAAAGCCTATGTTAGCAAGCTAGCGTCATTGAATATCAGTAATAACACTGCTCAACGAACGCTATTGACTTCATTTTTCAACGAAGAGCGCAATGATCACGCCAATGTTGAGCAGCTACACACACGCACCTCGGACAGATAATAAACAAAACCGGTTCTTCTTCGGCCAATCATATCGTAGACCCAATGGAATATACAGTACCTTGCTCCACGGCCTAGTCGGATAAAACAGAAGGATTAATAACTGATTCGCATAACGATGATCCTGCAATCATTACCACATACCATAATGCACAAACATGCCACCATTCTATCGAACGTGATTGAATATGCAAATACAATCTCATCCACATCCCGCCTGCATACCTAGCTAATAAACATATCTCACTCGCAAATGACATACACACATTTTTGTAAAATTGGATAAACACGTCAATATTATTGATATTGCAGACGCAACTCGATTTCATCAATAACAGCAACGATGGTTGGTATGTCTCTTGGCTTGAAGCAATGTTGAAAAACATTCGATGTTCGCGTATATATTCCAGTGAAACTAATGGGTACACCGATTTTCCCAAGTAGCTGTGCAGTATTCTATCCGCGTTTTTTATTGTCCCGTTCATATATAAAGTTGACGTCTCTTTGAACAAACACAAATCATCGCCCGATAATAATACACGCCATGTCAACACCCAAAACGTGATCATGCCATTGCGCACCACCCATCAAACGTCCGCGACACCACACATCGAAAAATATTATCGGCATTTCTGCGTCCAGTCCGGCGGTGAATATGCTCTGTTGACGACTGACGCCTGGCTCATCGTGGCCGACGCCTGCTCAGGCATGACGCCCGCATAGCGCCTCGCCTGTCGGGTCTAAGTATCCAGCCTGAATATGATCCCTCGTCTACGAACAATCGGCTGCCACTCTGAACTCTGAGTAACAAGTACGGTAGTTGAGTAGTGTGTACACATACCCACAGGTTTCATATTTATTACTGTATTCATTGTAACGGTATCACCACGACTTATATTACAAGAACATCTAATCGCATGTATATCTTTGACAACCACGCCACGCCACGCCACGTCCACGACCACGACCACGACCGACCGCGACGGACGACGACCGACATCAACCGACGACCGCAACCTTACCGCAACCTACGACCGAATCCGACGACCGACACGCGACACGAAACAGTGACAGCGACATTCAGCCAAAGCGATCAGAGCAGCCAGAACGGCCAGAACGGCCGAAGCGATCACAATCGGGGCCGGAACATCTAAATTCTTAAAAACGCCCAGCTAGAACGACCAAGACCGATCAGAACGACCAGCGCTACCCGAACGACCAGAACGCCCAGACGAGTCAGAACATCCAAAACCAAAGTGGCCACAACAACCGCAGCGGCCACGACGACAAAATAAATCAATAACGACTTAACCATATTCATTCATCCCGTCAAATTTATATACGCATACTCGCAACCGACGTCAAGATATCGGTGCCCACGGTGCGAGCTACATTTAATAGCATCATAACATCAACCACAGCGGCCGAATCGTTCGGCCGAAGGACACGAACAGACAGCCAGAACGGCGAAACGGGACTGGTCAGAAGAACAACGGAAATGAAACCTTCACAACAGCCAGAATGGCGATAACGGCCAGAGCAATCAGACCGCCCATAAAAGTCGGAACGACCATCAGCCAAAGCCAACCAGACCGACCAGAGCAACAAGAGCGACCGAAGCGATCACCACCAGCATGGGGAATTCAAACAAAAAAAGAACGCCCAAACCGACTAGCACTCTCAGACGAGTCAGGTCATGCCCAACGCTCAGAACACCTATAACGACCACAGCGACGAAAATGGCATACCATACGTCAGAGCGGTCAACACACTAAACACGCCTAGGAAAGCAACCAATAACGAAATATAATCTAAGCCCACCCCATTGACAAATTCAATATACGACGAAATCCGCGCGATTGTATACCGCCCCAACCAGCCGTCAAGTATAACTCGTATCGACAAACCACCTGTCCCACTAGCGTACATATATTTCCTCCACAGATCGCCTCGCCTGTTGCGTCTATATGGCTACTATCCGACAGTCCTTCCCCAAGGACTAAATTGAAAACTAGTCCTTGGGGAAGGACTAGCGCCGTCGATTTTTGGGGGACGACCTAGCCAATGCCAGTGACCCTATGGCTCGGTTTGTGTCATCAATGTGACCTAAACTAAGTCCCTTAATGCCCCATTGGCCACGGGATGGCGCATGTTGTTGTCGGTGGACGCCCATGTGGCATGCACCCTACTATTTCCATGAAATCCATTCAAATCGCCAAGCTGATTTCAGTACCTGATTTTCATGATTTTTTTGGGAGAGCTCTAGGTCCCAGATAGGTGCCGCAAGTGGTAATATTGCACAAGTATAGCCTATCCAATGATAGGTGGGCATGGCGGTGAGTTGGGGTTATGCCATTGGTCGCTATATGGCTACTGCTTGGTGGTACTTGTCACATTTATATCAGCTGGAACTGCTTAAGTATGGGGCCACATTGCCCAAATTGCAGCTTTGCATGGCTCATATCATGTGGTCTATGGGACATTTTACAAATAGTGAGCACAGTGATGCATAAATATGACTTCAAACTATACCTCGGCATTTTTTGGGGAATTTTCCAACCATTAGGGTGCGTGTTATTGAATATTTTGCTCGAATTTTGGGTCGAAAAATGTCATGATTCAGCATTTTCGTCTTAGTGGTGGTGTTTACCATGCGCTGAGAGCATAATATATCGTCATTATACGCCATTTACGGTTATGCACCTTTACATTGGGTCATAAATCTGATGTGTGAGTGGTGGTACATCACCCCCTATCCATCTAAGGGGCCATTAGGGGCCATGCCGCCACTAGTCCTTCCCCAAGGACTAGCCAAATGAATTAAATTTAGAGCATGCCATAGCCCTAAACCGCGGCTAGATTACGGGTACCCAAACTTTGAAATTCAACTTCCCACAAAGATAGGCACGTAGGTTGTGTCCCAAAGGATTTTTGAAGCATGGTGTTGGGTCTAAGGACCATTAATCCGGCCGTAATGTGCATTTCCGCCTAGTCCTTGGGGAAGGACTAATGGCCCGGATAGTAGCCATATACAAGCTGCAAATATCCCCTTTTCAAATCCAGCACCTCTCTAGCACGAAATGTCAGTCTACAAAAACCGTCTTCTAACACCCCTTCATATATATTCTGCACATATATGTATATATCATATAAGATATATCTGACTCTTTATCAATGATGTCGACCAGAGCGCGTTGACCATCTCGGTCAGACGAAGCATCCGTACCAGTCAGTCAGACGTACGCGTTGATGTGCTTCTCCACCACGAGAGCCAGCACGTCGTAGAGCACTCCATTGACCCTACCCACAACCAGAGCCAGGGGGTCGTCGAGGTCAAAGGAAGCCAGCTCCAGCCCAGCATACTGAAACTCCGTACGAGCCAAGATGGGTTGCGGGTCAACGCCTGCGGGATAACGTAGAGCCGCGTGCTCCTGCTGGTGGCTCTCACGTAGCGCGGCAGGCACGCTTCCCTTGATAATGTCGACAAGGGCGCGACGTCCATCTCGGTCAGCCGAGGAGTCCGTACCGCGAAGCCAGGTGTCCGCCACAGAGTTGCGCTCCACGACGAGGGCCAACACGTCGTAGAGAAGCCCATTAACCTTCTCGATAACCAGAGAGGTGGGGTCGTCGAGGTCAAAGGGGGCCAAGTCCAGCCCAGCGGACTGAAACTCGGTACGAAGCTGCACCACCAGCTCGGAGAGGCGGTCCGCGTCGTCAGTACCACGATAATGATGTTTCTTGGAACCAAGAATATCCTCGCGGATACCCTTGGCCCAAGCCCGATGTAAACGCCCCTTGTAGACCATGTCGACCGCGGCATGTTGGTCAACAAGGTGCTTCCGCAACGCGACAGCGGTGTCGCCGTTGCTGGAAGCAGCAGGGGGCACCACAGGCGGGGTGCTAGCGGTTGGGGTGTCCCGAACCGCATCTATAAGCCGTATTGAGGCGTCCAAGTCGGAATCCTTCAATAGGCGCTTGCGAGCTCGAGTAGATGTCGCCATACTTCTGAAAGCCAGGGAAAAGATGATGCGCGGTAGCACGTTTGGGTGTTGTGGCGGAAATGGAGGGAAGACGTAACGGCAGAACGTGCGGAGCGGCGAAAAGAGCGTGGGGCACTTGCACGAATGTCGATGTGGTCGAAGGTGTCCGGAGCACCAGCCCAAAATACGTAAACCAGCGGGATCAGGGCAGGTAAAGTAACGTAAGTGAACATTGCCAAAACCGAGCAATAGCAACGCGCGGTGCCCATGACTCGCAGCCGCAAGAGACGTCTACCGCAAAGTCATGCCTCAAATCCTAGTCGCACCCAAACGCGCAAGTGCGCACCACCTCTTCAAGCGGCTGCTTAGCCAATCATGGCCAAGATAGCAAGTGGAATAAAAGCGTGGATGGGGCCACGACCTACCGGAATATCCAAGTACACTAGATATCAGAAAGTCCCGTACTCGTGTGGATAAACCGTATAAGATAAATAAACCCTAAGCTAGATATACCCGGAACGGTCTCGGACGGTCTCGGAGTCTAGCCTACCTGTGACACCGCGTGTGTCACAGTACGAACCTACAGATCAGTCAGCAGTCCAGTGTTGGCCCTAGGGATCTGTCATAGGGGCCTGACCGGGACTCCCAGTCAGGGCTGCCTATACAGATTTCAGCAGTTTTGCCTTGCCGCGGTTTCCTAGGTTGATTTGACCTAGATGAGCCCTTCGGGGTGCGCTATGTGGCTACTATCCGACAGTCCTTCCCCAAGGACTAAATTGAAAACTAGTCCTTGAGGAAGGACTAGCGCCGTCGATTTTTTGGGGACGACCTAGCCAATGCCAGTGACCCTATGGCTCGGTTTGTGTCATCAATGTGACCTAAACTAAGTCCCTTAATGTCCCATTGGCCACGGGATGGCGCATGTTGTTGTCGGTGGACGCCCATGTGGCATGCACCCTACTATTTCCATGAAATCCATTCAAATCGCCAAGCTGATTTCAGTACCTGATTTTCATGATTTCTTTTGGGAGAGCTCTAGGTCCTAGATAGGTGCCGCAAGTGGTAATATTGCACAAGTATAGCCTATACTATGATAGGTGGGCGTGGCGGCGAGTTGGGGTTATGCCATTGGTCGCTATATGGCTACTACTTGGTGGTACTTGTCATATTTATATCAGCTGGAACTGTTTAAGTATGGGGCCACATTGCCCAAATTGCAGCTTTGCATGGCCCATATCATGTGGTCTATGGGACATTTTACAAATAGTGAGCATAGTGATGCATAAATATGACTTCAAACTATACCTCGGTATTTTTGGGGGAATTTTCCAACCATTAGGGTGCGTGTTATTGAATATTTTGCTCGAATTTTGGGTCGAAAAATGTCATAATTCAGCATTTTCGTCTTAGTGATGGTGTTTACCATGCGCTGAGAGCATAATATATCGTCATTATACGCCATTTACGGTTATGCACCTTTACATTGGGTCATAAATCTGATGTGTGGGTGGTGGTACATCACCCCCTATCCATCTAAGGGGCCATTAGGGGCCATGCCGCCACTAGTCCTTCCCCAAGGACTAGCCAAATGAATTAAATTTAGAGCATGACATAGCCCTAAACCGCGGCTAGATTACGGGTACCCAAACTTTGAAATTCAACTTCCCACAAAGATAGGCACTTAGGTTGTGTCCCAAAGGATTTTTTGAAGCATGGTGTTGGGTCTAAGGACCATTAATCCGGCCGTAATGTGCATTTCCGCCTAGTCCTTGGGCAAGGACTAGTGGCCCGGATAGTAGCCATATGAGGATGATTCCAGCTCCCTCTGTTCTTTAGTTGCATGCTTGCAGGATTACAACGGACTCATGACTTTGTCATTATTCTCAGCGTTAATGTTATATTATTATTATCTCTTGGCCCAAGCACGATGAAGACGCGTCTTGTAGATCTCGTCGGCCAGCTTCCCCTGCTCCTGCAAGTAACGCCTGGTCTCAACGTCGGCGTCCTCGTTCGAAGCAGGGTGTGGGAGTCGGAACAGTCGGTGTCCGCACCGTCGGGCTGTTCCGAACCCCGTCGATAAGCCTAAGCGAGGCGTCGATGTCGCTGTCCCTCGTAAGGGACTTCTTCGCCCTTGTGGTAACACCCATCTCTCGAAAAGCCTGAGGGAAGGCGGCACGCACGAGCGCGTTCGGGTGTGGTTGCGGAAAAAAATGGGATGAGCTGCCGTGGAGCGAGCGAAGAGAACATGCAAGCAAGGGGCACTCAAAGATGTCGTCGAAGTCGAAGGTGTCGCGAACACCAGCCCAAAACTCAGTATGTCAGTAACCCGCGGGATCAAGGCCAGAATAAAACCGAGGATGAACATTGCTTCAACTAGTCTAGAACGAGGCGACGTCCCCATAGCCGCTGTCTTAAGTCGCCCGCCGACTCAGCTCAAACCATAACTCCTAGATGCACCCAAACGCGCCTTCGCGCACCACCTCTCCAAGCGGCCGTTTAGCCAATCATGGCCAAATTAGCAAGTGGTAAAAGCGTGGAATGGGTCCACGACCTACGTACTGGAATATCCTAGACTCAGACAGTCAGTGAACTCAATATAGATAGACTCCCATAAGAAATAAACCCTAAGCTAGATATACCCGGAACGGTCTCGGAGTCGGAGCGGTCTCGGACCTAGCTACCTGTGACACCTTGGTGTGTCACAACACGGACATTCATCAGTCACCCGTCCTGTGTTGGCTACCTAGGAATCTGTCATAGGGGCCTGCACCGGGACTCCCGGTCAAGGCTGCCTATACAGATTTCAGCAACCATCTTTGCTATGTCATAGCATGAGCTCCGATAGAGCTCGGATGCGGGCCGAAATGAACGAAATATTCTAGCGGCTAGAGGTAGAGGGCTGTCAATCGGAACCTTTTTTTTCAGAGACCACTATATATAGTGAATTTTATGGAATATACTCAATTTTCCCCTCGATTGTAGAGCTTTGGACCGTTTATAACGCCCCAAAAACCGTTTATGAAAAACGATTTTCCTCTTCAAGATATTCATTCTAATGTGACATAGGGTATTTTAGGCGATGTCCATGAATCGGAACCACCACTGTTAAGCACCACTGTTAAGCACCACTGTTAACACCGTAAGGGCGAATTCGTTTTTAGCAGTATGGGATCAGTATGAGGGCGGACACATCCATTATAACTACCACGGTAGTCAACTATTGGATATTTATGAAGTATTAGTGCGAGAACAGGTGTTCCGCTCGGTGAAAACGAACTGGCTAAGCTCCATAAAGCATAAACAGTCCGGCCGAGTGCTTTTATCACGCATCTCGGAAACCCGGATAATACGAAATAATGACTGACAGTACGGTACTACTGTACTGTCATCCTAGCTACTAGCGGAGTCACGGTTCCGATCAGAGACAGGTCAGGCTAGGGGCTATCAGAGCCCATAATAATAACCCTGAACCTAAAGTCCATCACACCACCCGGAGCTGTGACTGTAGCTAATAGGGCTAGGCAAGCGGAGCAAACTAAACAGATAACAAACAGCTACTTCACTGGAAACAGATATACTTTTAGTTGGGTGCCCGGGGACTTGTCCCGGCACAACCCACCACTGCGGCTAAGGCTAATCACACCTCCAGGATTTGAAATAAGCAGACTCTAGCCACTGCAAAGCTGGTCGGCAGAGCCGAGTTCAGCTGACGGATTCCAATCAAGAAAAGCATCCGAAGTCAGTTGAGAAGAGACATCATAAATGTTGACACCACCAGACCCAAGTGGGCAAGGCGGGAGAGCAAGAACATCGAAGCTGACAGAAACATACGATCCCAGAGCACCACCAGACCCAAGTGGGTCAGGCGGATCCCAGAGTGGAGTGGCAAAATCATCAGACTGGTAAGTAGCCGAGGTCGATTGAGAAAAGAACCGCGGCACATCCCGAGGCGGCAATGACGAGCCAGCAGGAACCATAGGTGGGTCAAAAGAATCCAGCAGTGCTTCATGGGACCGAAGTGAACCGTAGCCGTACAGTAAGTGGCTCCGGGCTCAACCAGGCCCCTGACACCACCGCCGACCACGAGGGTCGGCATCGCCGTAGCACTGAACAGAAGCGTAGCCACCATACAAAGGCTGAGAGCAAATTCACCAATGCCAAATGGCCTGGAGCCTCTGGGGACCCCGAACCGCCGAAACGCTGCAGTCGTCGGCGGTGCACCCCCCTCAATTCCAGTCAGGCAGACACCAGGAGGGCAGTTGGAGCCCTCCCCATCATCATCGGAGTCACAGACATCAACAGGCTCAGGGTCAATGTCAAACCAGTCAGGGTGGACAGTGTTGAATGTTTTGAAAGAACTGTCAGCAGGAGCCATTGGGCCGAGAGCCAGAGAGGCAGACGGCGGCACAAAGGTGGCACGGTTGACTTCATGCAAGTCAACCGGCTCATCATGCACAGGTGCAGAGGCCCGCGGCAGCAGCTGCTTGTCAGTGGTCGGCTCAGCAACACCACCAGCAAGCGGACCGCTGACCGCAGAAAATGCAACACGGCCAATGGAGAGATGCTCAACAGGTGCAAACTCAGCAGAGGCAGCAGCATCCTTGAACTGCTGCAGAGCCGTAGGCTCTGGAGCAAAGGCATGTGCAGACAGTTCACAGATTTCAGGTTGCCCCACGATGTCCACTACCCTTCGGTACATGGGGATGTACCCAAGGGCCTTAGGTACAGAACGATGTACCTAAGCCGTACATATTACATCAAGGCCCAAATCCGACGTTTTGTGCCCCTTGTAGTGACAATTAACCAATAGACACCCTCTTCTATCGATATTATGATCCAACATTCGGATCCGATCCGTACAATATACGCTCTGATGCATTCAAAATCATTCTTTTTGAAGAAAACAAAAAAACCAGGTCAAAGTAAATGTTTTCCCGCCATATTCGGCAAGCTCGGCATTGTTCTCTCTGTGAACGTTCGGCTGGATTCTGGTAGTAGACCTTGATAAAATATAATTCATATGTAGTTAGAGAATCCAAAAAATCCGCGCTATTGACCTTGCTCGCGGTACGTATCCAACATGGCCGCTCGTCGCGCAGTAGGGCAGCTTCTCCAAGGACGCGAGGTGAAGGCACACGCTGCAGCCTTCAACTCCAAGTGGAGTTCCGCGAGCGAACGGCAGAAATCCGACAATAATTGACAAGAGCCTTCATTATGAGATGCTTTAAATAATTTCCATGCAAGCCTCTAACCACACCTGATGAATATCGTTCACTCGTACGTGCGAAACCCTAAGGCGGAATGTCGATTTTTCGTACATGCATATACTGTGGGATCAGTTTTAGGTGCCTACAACTGCGTGTCGAGTGAAGGCGTGTTTGAGTGTCGAGTAAGTGCAAACCCCTGAAATTACAACTGCCCTAAGGGGTGTTAAATACCATTGTAACAAATGTGTATCGATATTCATCATTCAGCGGTCGTACACATGCATCAAACGCGATGTACCTAAGGGATGTACCTAAGAGTTTCGGAGTTTTGAAAATGTACATTTTCTGAAATTTGTCAATATCGATGACCTGCCTAGACTATCGTATTGAGCTAAAACCATTAACCAAATGCTTCAGGACCAACAGGGACATGTCATCAACGGCTGAAATGGGCCACACGACCCCGTGTCGAGAATTTGGCTCACCGCGGCATTAAACGTACACGTATAGTTAGGTACATCGCGATGTACCTAAGCGTGGGTAGTGGACAACGAGAGCACACAAGTGCTCCATGGACCCCTCATCCCCAGCGTCATAGTACCGCTGAAAACGAAGGGCAAGCACGTCGGAGTCATAAGACTCGACGGCTTGGCAGTAGGATGCCGAGATGGACAACGGGTGAGTGTCCTTGTGAGGACACTCACTGAGCCAATGCTTTGACCCAACGGCGCGGCACTTGTCGTGCCTGCACGTTGGGACAAAGGTGCCAGACCGCTTGTCAAAAGCCACCTCCGAAGAGGCGGAATGAGTAAGCGGCTGCACTCCAGGTCGGTGGAAATTGCGCGGAGTGTGCTTCCCATGAGGCGGCTTGGAGCCACCCTTCTTAAGGGAATCCACATCCCGCTGCAACTTGACCAACTGAGCACTGAGCCGTTCAACGGCCGAAGCCAGGCCAGTGTCAGTGGTGCAAGATGCTACAGACATGGGGCGCCCTGCAGTGCGCTTGCCCGAGAGCCGCCCGCAGCGGTACTGCTCGCGCACGCGCGCCTGCAGGGTGAGCAGACTTACAGCCGCACGCTGGTCAGCTCGAGCAAACGAGTCAACTAGCGTGGCGTAAGCCTGCCCAGATAGAGCAGAGAGGAACTGCCTTTTAACAGCGTCTTCGGGCAGCGTCGTCAGACGCTGTGCATCCCGAAGACAGCTGTTAAAAAGGCGAATCCCTGCATCAGGGTCACACTCATCAGAAATCTTCACATCAAGCAGCTCAGTCAAAGCATCGAACGGAGTCGACGCGTCAGCAAGCATACGCACCACCTCGAGGGTGGCGCGTTTGCCATCAGCAGGAACATCCGCACCAGAAGCCTCTACCCAATTACGGGCAGGAGACCCTGGCGCAGTCAACAACAGCAGCACAGAGTACAAAAGTTCATTGGCAGCAGGCAGAACAGGGGTGTCAGCAGCAGTCAGGTCAAACAGGGGTGCGAATGCCGTCGACTGTAGCGTGAAAAGCTGCTGAAGCTCTGACACCAACTGAGAAAAAATGTCCGAAGCTGATGTCTCGTCCCCACGGAATTTTGCGACCTTGTCGCCCAGCACTTTCGTTGCTGCAGTTTTCGAGCTCTGAACGTCAAACGAATCTCTGCGCAACCGGTGCACGAGAGTGGCAGCCGCAGCCGAAGCTTCCGATGCAGCCGAATCCAATTGCGGAGTTGTGGGTGTTGCTGCATTTAACGCTCCAACATCATCGAAAATAGTTGCTAATTTACGCGCCCTAGCGCGTGTACGCGGTCTCTGTGGCGTATCCATTATAAAATTGACGGTGAGACGGGAATGTGGGCTAGCGGTGCGACAGTAGATGGTAACCCCGCAGCGGCCAATCCCTGCAGAAGTCTCAACAAGCAATAACACAATCAAGCAGGTCATGAGCCGAGTGGCTAATAGTGGGAGCGACCCACAAAACGCGGAGTGTCCTTTCCGCTGATCAGGCGGAACGTGAAGCATAACCATAACCAGCGACGATACTGCTGCCAAATAAATGCCAAAAAAAACTGATCTCCACTTCAAAAGGAGGCCATACTGCGAAGAGAAAACCACTGTATAAGGGGGCGCCCACCCCATCTCTGTGTCAAAACTTAGCCAATCATGGCAACAGCTAGGCGCTGTGCCATCAGAATTACCGGGAAAGTGGTGACGCGCATAACCTGCGAGAACAGGTGTTCCGCTCGGTGAAAACGAACTGGCTAAGCTCCATAAAGCATAAACAGTCCGGCCGAGTGCTTTTATCATGCATCTCGGAAACCCGGATAATACGAAATAATGACTGACAGTACGGTACTACTGTACTGTCATCCTAGCTACTAGCGGAGTCACGGTTCCGATCAGAGACAGGTCAGGCTAGGGGCTATCAGAGCCCATAATAATAACCCTGAACCTAAAGTCCAGCAATTAGTGTCCATATTGGGGACTTGGGCGAGGTCCCTCAACCCTTCAATGCCCACCAAACTCGGTTTATCGAGTGAAGGACTTTGTGGAAAGTGCAGGGGTGTTCTGCTGCCAGGTGACAAAAGCGTACTCTATGGAGAGTGCTCTAAAGGCTTCAAATCAAGGATGTGGTATTTTCCCCCATTGGTATACACCATGATACGTCATCGCCCACTCATAACATCAAGTCAATAGTGGTGGCATGTTCATGGCGCATGCCCAAAAATGCCCCCAACAGCTGTTCAACAGAATTTCCTTAAGTATGGTGACGATGGGTCACATATATTCATGTGTGCACATACGGTGCGAGTGATAATGAAGTGCCATGTATCATCCACCTAGTTTCGCAATATAAGATATGCGAAAAATCGTGGCAAATGGATGTCTAGAACTTGAGTTATTGCCGAAAACGTGAAAATATGTTCCTAGAAAACATGATCAGTATGAGCAGTATGGCAATTCGCCCTTAAGGTGCTAACAAGCTTTTTCCTCATGTTTCCTTTGAAAGTCGCTTAACATTGTATTGGAATATCCCGGTTCAAGATATCATACACTCAGTGAACCAATATAGATAAACTCGCATAAGAAATAAACCCTAAGCTAGATATACCCGGAACGGTCACGGAGTCGGAACGGTCTCGAGTCTAGCTACCTGTGACACTCGGTGTGTCACAACGCAGGCTTACGGATTAGTCACGGTCTAGTGTTGGCTACCTAGGAATCTGTCATAGGGGCCTGCACCGGGACTCCCGGTCAGGGCTGCCTATACAGATTTCAGCACATTGTTTTTTCTTCGGATACATGTGTTTGATATTGTCACGACGGCCGCGATATATTATGAAACGTAAATTAATAATAGGGTATCCACGTGTTCGCAATCTCAAGAGGAAATTATATATCAAGGCTCTATATCGATATTTCCGATAACCGATACTATCGATATATCGTATTTATCGCCGATTATCGGATTGCAATATCAAACTATCGATTGTTTAGGTTTCGGTGTTCCATAATTAAGTTATAACAAAATGTGTGTAAATGCCCAAACAATCGATTATTTATCGATTGTGCCGATTATCGATACCGTTTTTCGGATATCGGATTATATCGATACTGAAAAATCAAACCGATATAGAGCCCTGTTATATATGTATATATAAATGCGAAAATATAACTATATCCCATCACAATTTCAAGTTTTCTGGAATTTATATGCTTTCGTAAAACCACTATTTTGGGTGCGCTGGCTTAACACCTTAAGGGCGAATTGCCATACTGCTCATACTGATCCTGTTTTCTAGGAACTTATTTTCACGTTTTCGGTAATAACTCAAGTTCTAGACATCCATTTGCCACGATTCTTCGCATATATTATATTGCGGAACTAGGTGGATGATATGACACTTCATTATCACTCGCACCGTATGTGCACACATGAATATATGTGACCCATCATCACCATACTTAAGGAAATTCTGTTGAACAGCTGTTGGGGGCATTTTTGGGCATGCGCCATGAACATGCCACCACTATTGACTTGATGTTATGAGTGGGCGATGACGTATCATGGTGTATACCAATGGGGGGAGATACCATATCCATGATTTGAAGCCTTTAGAGCACTCTCCATGGAGTACGCTTTTGTCACCTGGCAGCAGAACACCCCTGCACTTTCCACAAAGTCCTCCACTCGATAAACCGAGTTTGGTGGGCATTGAAGGGTTGAGGGACCTCGCCCAAGTCCCCAATATGGACACTAATACTTCATAAATATCCAATAGTTGACTACCGTGGTAGTTATGGATGTTTCCGCCCTCATACTGATCCCATACTGCTAAAAACGAATTCGCCCTTACGGTGTTAACACCGTAGTTCCGATCCACGGACAGTTCCGATTGACGGCCATCTACCTCTAACCGTGCCCTCTTTCAACGTCAGGTTTCGGGTTCACTTGCGTATGGGCCCATTGCGGATGATCGTGACGGATGCGCGGTTTGTGAGCTTTCTAGTTTGAAGTTTCTTCTAGAGCTATTAAACAGCTATCGTTCCGACCATGGTTCGTGAGATCGTGACTCCCCTCACTCGTGACTGCTGGTTCCACGTAGAGTAATTGGCATGCCATGCTGCGTGCCATGCCACGCCATCGCCATGCCATGCCATGCCATGCCATGTCGCATGTCGCTGTCGCATGCCATGTCATGTCATGGCATACGTATGGCATTACATATATGGCATGGCATGGGCCATATGAGGCATACCACATGCCATGCCATATGCCATGGCATAAGCCATGACACGCGGCGCAACGAAATGATGAAATTAGGAGTATTTTCGATTTGTCATTTGACACCTCAGTTGAACATATTCACCCAACCACTGTAAAGCACGTCAGTATGATGAACCAATCATTTTATCAATGACACGCATAAACATTCCCTGGCTCAAGAGGGGAGAGCGCGAACGAAATGTCAAACGTAACTCACGAAACTACCACTGGCTACAGTTTGACACACCACAGAGTTTTTACAATATTCATCTACGCATATTCGGAACAGATAAACATTTGATACTTTTTGGAACCTCATAATGGCGCGCCTGCTGACGGCTGGCATATATGCTTTTTTCTTGGCATCGGTTCTCTTGAACGCCGTACTTGCAGGGTCAGTAAACACCGATTTCGACTGTGTTGGTGTCTTTTGCCTGCCACACGTTCTTGGTATTAATGCGTTGTATCTGCACCTTGCAGAAAGAACTTTTACGACGTCCTGCAAGTCTCAAAAACTGCTTCAGATGCTCAAATCAAAAGAGCATATAGAAAGCTTGCTCTCCAGTATCACCCGGTGCGTGCCTACGCACTCCAGGTGTAAGTTGTTGTTGGGGCCGCGGTACAAAAGTCTGTGACCTTTCTCCTCATTTCCGTTTTGTGCTTTTCAGGATAAGAATAAAGGTGATGAGGATGCTACCACAAAGTTTGCGGAGATCAATAATGGTGTGGAAAGTCCCGATGTGTCGTTGGTATCAATTCTTGTGCGCCCTACACCCGACTAACTTTCGGGGGATCTATCTTTAAACGTCAGCTTATGAGATCCTTTCCGACGCCGACAAGCGTAAAACTTATGATCGACATGGTGAAGAAGGGCTAAAGCAACAACAACAAGGGGGTGGTGGAGGTGGCGCTCAAGATATCTTCTCGCAGTACGACTTCGCGTTTCCTACCTGATCTGACATACATGTTATTCTGGTTTGTTGTGCAGACTGATTTTGGCTCTGTGTATGCCAGGTTCTTCGGTGGAGGGGGCTTCGGGGGTTTTGGGGGTTTCGGTGGCCGCGAAGAAGAAGAAGACCAAACTGTGAAAGGGGAAACTCTCGAAGTTCAACTTGAAGTGACCCTCAAGGACTTGTATGTTGGTCGCACATTGAAGGTATGGAAACGCCGCTTATCTTGCGCGTTTCTTTCTGTAGGACGCATGCTACCTGGAAACAAGGTATTGAAACGGGTAGGGAAAGTTCCTGTAGATCTTCCAAACTTCCGCCTTTCTTTCACTATCTTCCAACTATATCTTTCGTAAAGTGACCTTCGACAATTATTACACGGTCACGGCACTTACAGTCGGCACAACTTGTTGAAACACTGCGCGGCAGGTCACTCGGGATAAAAATGTTCTGAAGCCCGCTAAAGGCACCCGGAAGTGCAACTGCAAAAATAAAATGCAGACCAAGCAGATTGGGCCAGGAATGTTCCAGCAGTTCCAAACGCAGGTGCGATCGCTGACGTGGCTTTGCTCCTGTCACTTCACGCGTGTGTCTGCTGCGTTTGGAATGTGGACCTCACACTTGCGAAGAGGGGTCTCCGGCAGATCAACAAATATGAACAGTCTTTTCAGCGGCAAGTAGCTCGCGATCGCGAGTGCCAGTCTACGCGTAACTTATCCGAGGAGCTGATTCATCAGATACAAGCATTTATAACTCTCGCGGTTTGCATCGAGCTCCTTCGTGCGCAACGGTATAAACGTGGGGCTGGATATTGAGGGCAGGAGTGTGAAGAGTGCCCGAATGTGAAATTCGCGCGTGAAGACGACACCCTCTCCGTGGAGGTAGAGAAGGGAATGAAGGATGGGCAGGTTGGCCGTCTGTGCTTCCGCACCCTTCATGACTGCTGCAATGCAGTGGACTGTTCTTTCGTGTTGGATACTTTTGCACTTCATACATACTGTTCTCGATGCCTGCTGGGAAAAGCCTGGACTCAATCGTCGCTGCATGCGAAAATCGAGTGTCGCACAACTGTTTCTTCATCAATATGATAGTGCACGAAATTAATAACCCATCCTTCGCCTTGCTACATACGGAACCCCGGATCACAAGTATACATATGTAGGACTAGAGCCTCTGTCCAGTTGAAGCTCGGCATAGGCGGGAAGTCTCTCTTCTTGATGCAGTGTGCTGGAGTGAAACAACGGAATAGTGATCTTTAAGTTCCGCTCGATCTTTTTGATCCCAGGCTTTGTCTGTGACCTTCTCAGGAAATCAACTTTTTTGAGGAAGGAGAGCCTGTTATCGATGGTGAGCCTGGGGATCTTAAGGTCGGTCACATCCTTGTTTGCGTTGCCCGACTGAGCAGCTGGGCTCATCGTACGTACAACAGAATCCTGACTTTTAGCTAACAGTTTGCCATGCACGCAGCGACGTTTGAAGAAGATCTGCAGTGCAGGAAAAGTTAACTCCAGACTTCATATGTGTCTTTGCAGTTCAAGATCAAAACTGTACAATCGAGTGCGGTTCCTTTCAGACGTGAGCGAGACAATCTGCACTACGACCTGACTATTTCCTTAGTTGACGCATTGGTTGGGTTTTCAGTGAAGGTGACTCTGCCCAACTGCTTCTTGAAATAAACCGTTTTTCTTGCGAGAAAGTCTTGAGATGTTAGGTTTCATTCCCGGCCATTCTGTTCGATGACTGGTCTTCTCTGCTTGTAAGACAACGCTCGGCTACGTACAAATATTTCGGGCTGTCAGGAAAGGTTGTGCCTGGATTTGCTCACACATGCGGTTTGCGCCTCTCGGTCTCAGAGACAAATATCGTAGAGCGAGAATTCGCTGTTGAGATCGTGAAACTTCTTCAGCTTGAGCCTTATGACTCGGAGCACTGGTGCCTGCTTGTAGCTGAGGTATCAAGCGGATGGGCATTGCTGGTTATTTGTCGAACAGATCGATCATCTTGATGGACACAAAGTAGAGATCGCTAATGCGCACGTGACCAAGCCAGGGGAAGTCCTCACCATCTCGGGAGAGGGCATGCCTCAACATGATAGGGTAAGTCAGAACCACTGAGTGTCAGAGGTGACAACTTAATGTGATCGTACTTCAGCCGGGAGAATCCTGAGGTTCTGCGTCTTCAAGGGAAAGGTTGCGGACTCCACTTTACATTTTAGCATAGCCCGTGCAGTTGGTGAGTGAGTACAGAAGTTGCGAAGCCTCCTTTGCTGTTGATTGATCGTCTAAACATTTCTGGGTGCAGGCGAGCAAGTTTGGAAACCTTCTGGTGCACATCACGGTGGCCTTTCCGAAGACTATCCCTGACAAGCTTAAGGACGTGGTTCGAAAAGAGTTTGCAGGGTTATAGAAATGGAGCACGTGGTTGTGTATAAATTTGAGGATACCACTTTAGCTTGTTTTTTAAACTTGAGGACATATTTTCAAACAGAGGGAACAGAGATGCATCCACAAAAGTAGATTTTTTGTATTCTACTATGTATGCGATGTATGGCAAAGGTGATCATCACTGGTTAATAGGCCTATTGTACTCCCAGCTCCCTATTTGGATAAACCCACTTTTGTTTTGTGAGATGGTAGATACACCTGCATGTAAAGAGCGATTCGTGCAACTATTCAGTTGTGGGAAAAGTATATTCTTTAGGGGTGCAAATTAGTTGTGCCACAACTGCCTGCATCGAATCCGGTCTTTCAAATCGTTTATTGAGTAATGCACATACGGGCTCGGATAACAACGACACCCATATACAGTTATATCCACTGGGAAACAGTTCTTCCTGGCCGTCCTTTTATTCCGCCCCACGTGCGCTGTTCCGCATGTTTGCACGCAATTGCCCCGCTCAATTCTTTATATTTCCAACTCAAGCAACAGGCAGCTAGGGCTTAGACAGAGGGAGGTAATTGATTTCCGTATTCACCCTCCTGCAAACGGTGAAGAATTCGAATTGATCTATACTGTTAACGAATGATTTCGTTCTCGCATGATGCGGTTCTAGGTCATTTGATGCAATGTAGCGAAGAGTGACTGCAAGGTCTCTTATTGAGACCACCGCATGTTTATTTTTCCATCCCGCGGGTGCCCCGGTGCTCGAGCCATGAACGGAATGAGCTAATGAAGCGAATCTGCGCGTGTATAACCTTAAACATATGTTAGTTAAGTTATTTTCAGTTCAAGCGCTCCCTTGGTTAAAACGCCAAGGGAATGCCGTTTTGAGGATGCCGCATACCGCTCCTCCGTCGTCACTCGAAGCGGGGATCTCGAGATCCGTTGGGACTGTGGTCCACAATCCCTGAGTGGAACTCGGAAGGCTAAGAAGCGGAGCCTGATGACTCAACGTTCCCAAAGATGGTCTTGGAGTGCTTTCAAGAGCCTGGATCGTTGATCCGTTGTTTCCACGTAGAAGCTTGGAGGCCTTGAGGCTTGGAATGCCGATCACTACATGGGAAGCGTGTAGAGGGGGACCAACCTTATTAAATACACGTGTATCGCTTAAGTACCTTCTGTATTTTGCCAGGATTTACCAGTATTTCGGAACGCTTCCCATGTAGTGAGCACCTACGGTTATCTATGGCAGATCTGCATAAGCCGACACCGTGATCTTCACACAATGCCACATACCTGCATCCCATGCCCGCCTTGCATTGCTCGCTCCCCAGCTCGCAAGGTAGTTATCTATTAGCGATTATATGGTGTCATTATCTGAGAATCGTCGTTATAGTAAATATAAGTTTATGTTTGTGACATAGGTAGATGTTTGGAAATCTGCTTGTCATTATCTGAAAATCATCATTGTAGTAAATATAAGTTTCCATTTGTGACAAAAGCAACAATCGTAGATTATTGCCCTGGTCTGTGAACTTATGTAGACTGATCTGTGAACTTATGTAGATTTCTGGAATTTTGCGATCGGAGCGGTGTCGCTGATGAGATTACGGTTTGCCTTGCTCGTCATTATCTGAGAATGATATGTATGTGGTAATTGTAAGTTGTTGTTTGTGACACAGTCCGGTGGTACACATCTGCGAAATTATCGGAAGTTTCTGAAACGTTAGAAGCAATCTCCGATTGTTTCCATTGCGATTTACCATCTGCTGTCATTATTAGAAATTGATCTACATAGTGATTCTAAGTTCCACTTTCTGACACGCAGCTGCGGAAATTAGTTAAAATTTCTTGAAAAAATGAGGCAATGGCTACCTAAAATAGATTTGGCGTTTCATGTTTTTTTTTTGCGATTGCGATATATTGTTTCATTTTCTGCAATCCTTGTCATAAACTGAGAATTGTATATATAGTACTTTTAAGTTTCTCTTTATGACAAAACTTGATCAACGCCTATGTTTCCTTTTTCTCTTCGGGTATCTTATGGCGACCCAGACATTCCACGCAAATTGTTTTGACATTTTACCGAACATTGATAGTAACTCAATTGATTTAATTATTTTAGATTGCCTTATAATCAAACTGCATGCAAGTTTGATAAACAGATTATTGATTTAGATAAGTTATGGACTCAGTTGAAACGGGTCGGTAAGCCACGCACTGCATATGTATTCTTCTGCACGACTCGGTTTGGACATAAGTTAATATCCAGCAATGAAAATATGTTTTGATATGATATTGTTTGGCAGAAAACGGTCAGTTCAGGTTTTTATCATTGCAATCAGATGCCCCTACGCAGTCACGAAATGCTGTATGTATTTTACGATAAGTTACCTACTTATAATCCACAGATGACCGACGGTACACACGTGTGCCGGGTAGACGCACAGAATTGTATACAGGAAACAGCCCCAGAATTAATACAGTGTCTGATGGGAAACGGTCCACTTTCCGGGGGGGAAATACTTACACCTAATAGGGGTGTACTACCCGGTAGAAGGGAAAGGTGCGGTAGAGGGTGCACGACAAGGGGAATTTAACAGAGAGGCAGCCAGAAGTGGCATACAGGAGTATGTGCGAATGGCAACCTCAGCCAGTGAAAAGGCTGCAGGACAAACAGTGTGCCAGGGGCACGACGACAGATGCTCGGAGATATGTTTTTGATTGAACGTGCAAAGGTACACAATTCGGATTTTTATAATATACTGGATCAGGGCCAGATTGAGGTACAAACGATAATTCGGTTCCGAGTTCTGAAGGCTAAACACTTCTCAAGTGCTCTACTTATTCACTCGTCACTCAGGTTGCAGGGTCAACCACTCGAGAGCCGATGTCACACTTCGGCTCAACGTTCAGTTCCCGATCCGATCTCATTTCTAATTCCGATTCGTCATTCTCGATTCAGATGTTATGCCAACAGGCTGACACGATGACTGCCCACAGTACTGTCATACTACTGTACTGTCATACTGTCATACTGTCATAGCGTCATACTGTCATACTGTCATAACCTTAATATCTGATATTCGATTTCATTGTCTTTTCAACCCCGATGCGAATCTGACCATTCTTCGAGGGTCTGACTGAGTTCCACGATGACACCCCCCACAGTACTGTCATACTACTATAGTGTCATACTGTCATACTGTCATAGTGTCATAGTGTCATACTGTCATACCCCGGACATCTGGTATTCATTCTCATCGTGATTTCAAGCCCAATCTCACTGTCATCGTGCCAATCCCAGATTACCCCCGATGACACACATACGGACGCATAGACATATCGGCTCACGCTGTGCCTCCGGGCACAACTCTCCCCCCCTTAGGAGTGGTCTACCTCCTGGGATCACTCCGCTAAGGTACCCATCTAAGTTCCAGTTCTTAGGTTCTCTGGTTCCTTGCTGTTTCCAGTTCTTAGGTTCTCTGGTTCCTCTTCGAGCATAGTTCGCCTGCCGCTACCAGGGCACCACTTTCAAGAAGAAGGGTGCCACTTGGAATCTAAAGCGGGTCTTCAGTGTCGCGGAGGCGTAAATGTCGGAAAAGTTGTCGTAGCAGTAGTGCTGGTACGGGGTATACACTCGCAGATTGACCTGCTCCAGTCTGCTGCGGGTGAGGTCCAAGCTGAGCAGTCTCTGGGTGAGCACCGGTTGCCCATCTGCACGCACACGGTGTCGAAGTAGTACAACGTAGCAGGGGCGAGGGTGGTGCTGAGTTCGTCCATATGCAGGTGGGTTTCATGTACTGCGTACCATACATGCAGTAGGTACACACCAACGGTGGGGGAAGCTGGCGCATCATAGGGCGAAGCCGTAGCGCGTTAGGGAAGCGACCTCTGGGGTTTTCCATGAACCAATGTTTTGGCTCCAGGTAGTCAATGATCTGCAATGCTCGTCGTACGATTCTGTCAGCCTGGGGAAGGTCAGGGGGTCCACCAGTGGTGCGCGCTTGACTGTACTGCCTGCAGGGGGGACTTGCCCAAATAACATCGAAGAATCCAGGCGGGTATTGCTTGTAGTCCCAATGCAGGATGTCACACACATGAGTGGGTTGCCAGATATGCCCGGAGTCGAGGGTCACCACTGAGGCGGAGGGGAAGCAATTTAGGAATTCCCTCTCTACTGAGCCAGTACCGCTGAAAAGTACTAGAATCCTGGGCGTGCGGGTTGTCTTTGCCTGTATTGCCAGCAGCTCTGTCACCAGTGCCAACGACCCATCTTCCACGCGTTCCTGGCGTTCCCACGGCAGGGGGATATCATCTTCCATCTGTTCGAGCTGGTCCAGTTCATCGCAGGGATTGGTGATGAGGTGGGCCAGTGTCATTCCGGCTTGAGCGGAGTGGCGGCCACGCTGCTCGCGTCGCCGAGTGGCTTCGTCACGGACTTGCGCTTCCATGTGCAGTCTCGCTTGCTCGAATTCACGAAGTTGTTGAAGTGGACTTCCGCGTTCAAGTTTGTCACGCGTCCTCCATTGGTCGTGAGCTTTGGAGTAGCCAGTCCAGCGAACCTTCCACTCTTCCACCTCCTTTCCTCGAACAGACCGCACTCGACGTGCAAGAATACGCTCAACGTGTGCTTCCTTCTGACCGTCCACTACCACCTCTTCAGGTACTGCTAGGTGATCGCGTGCGGCAAAAGCATCTTGACCGCTGGTGTACGGTTTGAGGCGATGTTGAGCGAACACGTCGTGAATCCGCCAGTGAGGAGGGAGGCGTAGGCGGTAGGCTACTGGAGCTCCTCTGTCGGCTTCGGGCATGGTCATCTGTATATCGCTGAAGAAGCGTTCGGTCACAGGAACTGGTCCATGCCAGCGCTTGGTCAGTTTCCTACAGATGGAGCGATCCATCACCTTCTCCGTAAGGTGTTTCGCCTCTATCCAGACCAGATCTCCAACAGCATACTCCCGCTGCCCGTGTCTGCGATCAAACTGTTCGCGCTGTCGCTGTTGAGCCAGCTCCAACCGCTGCCTGGCGTCCCGCAGCTGCGACGAAAATTTCACAGCCACTTCGTGTGCGGTGCCTACTCCCCCAGTTCGTCGTCCAGCGGTGGACTGCGCGGCCTCCAGGAAAAGATCCAACTGCGACAGCGGCGAGAACCCGAACACCAGTTCAAACGGCGTGAAGCCAGTAGATTCACTCCTGGAGTCATTGATCGCGAACTCCACGTTAGTGGTGAACAGATCCCAGTCCTCCACATTGGCGTCAACAAAGGACCTGAGCATGTCCTCAATAACCCTGTTGCTGTGTTCCGCCTGACCGTCAGACCGAGGGTTGTACGGCGTGGTACGAGCCACTTTCACACCCATCAGTCTCATGAGTTCCTGCCAGAAAGCATCTTGAAACCGCGGGTCACGGTCAGAGACAATCTTCATAGGCGCGCCATGCAAGCGCCACACCGAGTCAAAGTAGATTCTGGCCACCACAGCTGCAGAGCTGTCGCCGAAGTTCATTGGCACAACGTGGACCATCTTCGTCAGCTTGCAGGTGAAGGCCACGAAAGCATCATTGCCCCTCTCCGATACCGGCAGGCCGGTGACGAAGTCCACCGCGACATCCTGCCATGGCCTGTTCGGGATGCTGTGAGGGTTTAGCAACCCATCCGGGTAAGTTCCCCGCGGTCTCACTGATTGGCACACTGCGCAGGATGTAACCCAGGTGCCCACATCCTCCGCGGCACCACGCCAATAGAAGCGTCGCAGCACCCTCTCCAGAGTCTTGTCTCGCCCAGTATGGCCTGAGGACAATGACTCATGAGCATGGCGAATCACCACTTCTCGAAGTGGAGAGTCCTCCCCCAGCACCAGCTGATATCTTCCTGCTGCGGTCCTCCAAACCACTTCACCCACCAGCCTGAAGTCCTGTAGGCATTGGTGTGGTGCCGCCTTCACTTTCTCTCGCAGCGAACGAAGTGTCCCCTCTCGGGTGTACTCCGCTTTCAACGCACGCAGGAACTTTGAGTCCGACTGCTGGGAGGTTGCGTCTCTGAAGGCTGCTGCCTCACCTGTCCTTATCACAGCGGGGGCCGTTCGCGGGTGCCTCACGCGTGCCGGCTGTGGTTTGGCGGAAGGGGCGTGTACTATCAGGACAGGCCAACGAAGGTCGAAGGCCTTCCCATCTGGGTTCTCGAAGAACTGATTGGGCTCGCCCTTATCATCGTGAGTAGGGATGACCTCCACGATCTGCATATTGGCCTTCCTGAAAAGTTTGCGCCACGCGGGTAGCTTGGACTGGTGATCTGGTAGAACGAAGACTGCTGAGGTGTTTTCTGGGTCTGCCTTCCATTCTGCGATATACTTGTTCAAAATCGCCTCCACCGTAATGTGCTTGGAGTTATATGGAGGGTTACACCAAACCCGAAGGCCCCTCCATTTCTCTGAAAGGCAGTCTGTCCAGAACCTATCCGCCTGTCTGTTGCGGCCGCCAAAGTCACAACAGGCGTCCACATCGAAGGGTCCAAACTTCTCGGCGTACTTCGAGGAGTACTCTGCTCGGACACGCCAATTCTGTGAATCTTCGGGGGGAGTCTGCCGTTTCTGAGGGTGAAGTGCCGGGGATGGAGCTGGCTGTTGGGGCGCCTGCTGCGGGGGTGGTGAACTCTGCACCTTCTCAGTGGGCGCCTCCGATGCGTCAGCTCGTGATGGCGTTCGCGTCTTCGGTGACGCCAACTGTGGAGGCGCTGGGGTCGTAGAGGCTCTTCCAGCACGTGACATGCTTCTCGTTATCCTTATCTGAGGTGGAGCTCTGTCAGGGGTTTGGTGTGAAGCTTCTGTCGGCTTCGTGCTATCAGCTTCAGGCCAGTCAGGCATGTCGAAGTCGAGGTGATCCTCCTTCATTCCCTTATAGAGCTTCGGATTAACGAGAGCGATGGTCTCCCCCATGTCCATGGCCTGTTCTGCCACGGAGAGGGTCTCCACTGCTGAGAGCCAACAGTCAACCGTCTGAGCCCAGTGGGGATGAGCTGCGGGTGGTGAGCTGGAGAAGCATTCAGACTCCAGCGTTGCCAGAGGGTCTTTCGGCAGGTCTGAGGTGGGGTCGATCACTCCTGCCTCCTTCAACCCCTCGCGAACGTCCTTGTCTTTGAAGTCGGGTCTTCTGGACAGGGCGTCTGGTACCAGCAGCAGCGCTCCCTTGATGTACTCCATTCTCGGGACTCCCACCTCCACCAGATCCATGTACCAGCGTGCCTGTCTGCGGCTAAGCTCTCTGCCAGGTTCCATCAGCCATTCAAGGGGGCGGTGATCACCCTGGATGCGGAAGTTGGTGAAGATGAGGTAATGCCGCCAGGTGACGGTGGTACAGTGGTGTAGAGCACCTAGCTCACGCTCGCCGGTGTGGTAATTCTGCTCGGCGGCTGAGAACTGGCGGCTCTCGTATGCTATCACGCGCAGCCCAAGACCATCTCCATTGTCTTGCATAAGTACTCCCCCAAGAGCGATGCCGCTAGCATCCGTCTGCACCACGAAAGGCGCTGTGCCGTCTGCGGCACCCTTAATGTTGGGCAAGGCGAGCACTGGCGCTGATGTGAGGGCCTTCTTCAGCTCCTCGAAGGCCCACTGCTGCATGGGACCCCACTCCCAGGGTACATCCGACTTGGTCAACCGGGTGAGGGGCTGAGCGATCTCGGAGAAGCAGTGGATGAACCTGCGGTAATACCCCGCTAGGCCCAAGAACTGCCTGACGTGGGTAACCGTCTCCAGCTCGGGCCAGTCCCTCACTGCGGCCACCTTGTCGTGTTGGGGTCTGCAGCCATCTGCGGAGATACAGTGGCCAAGGAACCGTAAGGATTTCTTCAACAGCTGGCATTTGGACCTCTTGAGGAAGACGCCCTTCTCCCTGCATGTCAGGAGCAGTTGTTTGACGTGCTCGTAGTGCTCTGCAGCGGTGTTGCTGAAGACGACCACATCATCGATGAAGATCCGGACAAATGGGAGATGGCCCAAGGCCCGCTGCATCCGTCGCTGGTACTGAGATGGTGAATTCTGCAGCCCCTGCGGCATGACCAACCACTCATATGACCCCATCTGGGTGGTGAAGGCGGTCTTCTCAACATCTCCTGGTGCCATCGGTACTTGCCAGAAGCCATCCACCGCGTCGAACGAAGAGAAGAACTTCGCACCCTGCATCTCGTCGAACATCATCTGGATGTCTGGGAGAGGGTACTTGTCCTTAACTGTCTGGCGGTTGAGGAGCCGGTAATCGATCACCAGTCGCAGCTCCTTGGGGTTCCCGGGTTTAGGGACCATCAAACAGGGAGCTGCATAAGGGCTGGAAGAGGGTCGGATGTAGCCCTTGGACATCAGAGTCTCCACGCGTTCTCGAAGTTGGCGGAGTTCCTCTGCGGACTTCTTGTAGATGCGCTGGCAGGGAGGTCCCTTCTTGCTCAGCTCAGGGTCCAGGTTAATGTTGGCTTCATCTTGGGGGTCATGTCTGAGTCCATCGATGTTCGGTAGAGCAGTCGTCATCTCCTTCTTGTACTCCTCACCCCAGAAGTCCTGAAACTTGAGGGTCCACTCAGGGCTCACTTCTGCATCTTCAGTATCCGCAGCGGGTTCGGCGTTCTCAGAGTCGATAGCCGTGGCTGCAAAGGCAGAAGCAGTATCGTCGGGGGACTTCTCGGCCACCATGAGCCAGGCGGGCTGTATCTCCGGGTCGCCATTGCCGCGTAGCTTCTGCGTCTCCGCATACACCAGGTACTTCTTCAGCTGGGCAGGGGTCAGGAACACCTCATCCACCAATCCTGCACAGGCCGTGCCCTTCGGAGACCTGTCCCCAGATGCTTTCCCAGGAGAACAGCCTGTGATGGTGACGCGGTCCCCGATCTTGCCACTGCGGGACTTCCTGAGGAAGGAGACGGAGCCATTCCCTTCATAGCCCAGAGTGACAGGAGAGTGACTGCGCAGCCACCTTCCGCCGAGGATAACATCCACCTGTATGCCCAGTGGCAGGATCCGGAGGGCGAGGGCGTTCTCCGTATAGGTGCCCGTGGTGGTGTGCGTGTTAAACTTGGCGTACGCGGTGGCGCCAGTGATCTTCACAGATCCATCCGCCAGGGTGACTCGCATCTCGGAGCCGGCTCGTGTTGTGAGGCCACATCGCTTAGCGCTCTGCTCCGAGATGAAGTTGTCAGAGGCCCCCGAGTCAATCAGCACCTTGACCGTGTGCCCTCTGAGGGTTGCGTAGAATACCAGCAGTAGCGGTCCTTCTTCGTCATGTGCCGCTGCAAGGGTACCCTCGATGTCGGTCTTCCACTGAACTCCCCCATCTGTGCGTATGCTTTTGCACTTGAGGTTGGGGAGGAGGTTGTCCGAGGCCTCGCGGCATTCTTCCAACGTTTGCCTACACGCGGCGTAGAACTCCTCATCCAGCAAATCAACATCTTCAGGCGGATGACTGACGAGGTTGTCTGCACTCGCCGTCAGCAGGGTGCCCGCTGAGGTGCATTCGCTCGAGGTGGGGCTGACATGAGTGGTGTCGCTGGTGGTAGGGCTCACATGGGTGGTGTCACTGGTAGTAGGGCTCACATGTGTAGTGCCACTGGTGGTAGGGCTAACATGGGTAGTGCCGCTTACTGTGGGGCTCACGTGGGTAGTGCCGCTTGTTGTGGGGCTCACAGGGGTAGCGACTCTATTGGTGAGACTGCCATGGGTGAGAGGATCCTCGTCATGCTGAGGGCTGCCAGCAGGGGAGTCGTGAGCGAGCTGGTGGGAGCTCTGGTGGTCAGTTCTCGTCTGAGGGGTCCCAGCTGCTGCCATCTGCTGGGTGAAGCAGAGCGAGTTGACCGAGGACTCCTCTTCCATCACCTCAGGGTCTTCAGCGATGGGGTGGCTGTCGAGACAGGGGGGCGCTTCATCCGCTTCATGCGTTTTGACGGTGGTCATCTGCTGGGTGAAGCAAAGCGAACTGGGTGCGGAGGTCTCCTCCGCCTCTGAGCAGTAGGATGAACCTTCGGGGTTTCCTCCCGGAGTGGCTGGTGCGTTATCATGGTGCGAAGATGTGGTCTCTGCTGTGGGCTCGGCCAGTGAGGATGATGGAGGGGATGCTCCCAAGGGGCTGGGACCCAGCTTCCTCATCTTGTACTGGTGTACTGCGTGCAGACTACACCAGGCACCAGGTAAACCCACATCTCCCGCTGTCCCAGGTATCGTGCCCACTTCAGTGTCCAGGGTGCAGAGGGATGTCGAAGACCTCGCTGCTGCTCTTCGTACGCCCTCCTTTTCCCACAGCCTGCTACCTGGGGAAGAGTCTGGACTCGAAGTGGCGATCGCCTTTTGCTGCTCGGCAGGCGACAGCTCTCTCCAAGCCATGTAGAGGTCGTGGGAGCTGGTGTTAGAGGATTCGGGGACTTGCTGGCGACCGTCGTGTGAAAGGAGGTGCCACAATGCTATGCGCTGATGGCCTTCCTTGCGATCTTGAGGTTCGCGGGCAATGCGTATCCTCTCTGCCAGCTGGTTGGCGCGGTTCACGCGTTCCTTTGGCGATCGACTCCCAGAGTGTACGCGGCTGCGGACGCGCTCCGACATTTTATCCACCAGGTCCTTGGCAGCCTCTGGGGACTTGCGCAGAGCTCTGCGGACCTTCTGCATGGCGACTTCGAGGGGGAGGGAGTACAGATCTCTCTTCCAGTGCCACGCAGTTAGCCTTTTCCGTGGGTCTGCGAGGTTGGACTGATAGATGGGCAGCGGTAGGACAACACGCGGTCGGGGGCGAAGGTCGCGGGGCTCTCCGCGGTTGTTGCCCATAATGGGGGGTCTGTGCCGGGGAAGTCGCCGTCCCCTCCGACCCTCGATCCTCGCTTGTGTATAAGCGGGACCGTCATCAAGAGGTAGCGACGGCTCATCGAAGGGGGTGCTTCCTGCGAGAGGGTGGCTGGACAAGTCATCCCTCGGCGGCGATGGGGCACCAGCTGAGCGGTAGGTGCGTCGCAAGCGGGTCCCAGAGGTGAAGGCCACACTCTTGGGGTGGGGACGTTGGCCCCAAGGGTCTCTGCGTCCTCGGGCGCGACGGGGTTCCACTGGTTCTGACCGCTTCTCCAGGGCGGAGAGGGTCTGATCATCAGGGCAAGACCTCACTTCCCCGAAGGGCAGGGTCTGGGGCTGGCCGCCGGCCAGTCATTCATCGCTCTCCACCAGGGGAAGGCCGTCACCCTCCACAAGCTCGATGCCCGCAAGGGCCGCCAGGGTCTGATAGCTCTGCTCGTCCTCACAGGTAGCGAGAGCCAGGACCTCCTCGGAGAACTCTTCTGGGACGCCATCCACCGAGGAGATGTCCTCCTGCTGCTCGATGGCCCAAACGACGGCGGCTACATACCCAGGGGAGTTCGCCAGTCGAGCGGGTGCATTGGCCCTCCACTCCTTGAGCTTAGCCTCGTCCGTACAGTTACGGACGATGTGCTCCGCAGAGCCGCAGGCGAAGCACCGGCGGACTTTCGGAGCATCAGGGCGGGAGAGGCCAGGTGGTGGTGGCAAAGGAGTCACTGCCGCGGCGACGGTGGTGGCAGGTCCGTTCTCCAGCATGGCAAGAGCTGGGCGGTTCGAAGAGGGGGTACGCCTGTAGAAGGGGGTGCGAGGTGGTGGGTTAGCGAAGGAAACGGCACGGGGAGGACGGTCTTGAGAGCGTCTCTGAGCCGCCTCCGTGTCAATGTCGCTCTCCACCTCCTCAGCAACTTCCCGAATCTTCAACAAGGCGTTGTGGGTGCCTGGGATGTCGTCAGCGACGGCCTTCCTCTCCCACTCTTCTGGTTTGGAGACATCCAAGTGGATGGCTCTCAGGCGCCGCATCACCTTGGGTGCATATTTCAGCCCCCGGCGGAACGTGGAGAGCATCGACAAGTTGGTCATTTCCACGCAATTTGGGACTCTGCCGGCCAAGAAGTTGACGGAGGCCATGCGGGTCTCCAGTCGCGAGAAATACTCCGCCGCGGTCTCGCTCACCGCCTGCTTCAGGGCAATGGCCTCGCCGTGTGCGTTCTCCAGGTAGGCCTGCGTCAGAGAGCACACCGCCAGATCGCTGAAGAACACATCCAGGTCCCCGTAGCGTTGGTGCCAAGCTTGCTCGGACCCAAAGGTCCCCGCCGCGCGCTCCAAGAACTTCCTCTGCTGATCTTGAAGAGTGTGCTCCTTGAAGCTCCAAAGAAGGCTTGACACACTCGCCTGGTACTCTGATACTGATGGCGTACAACTGGGAGTGGTCAGTGCTTCGATCACGATGGCCTCCTGGAATACCTTCCGCACCATGTGGGAGTAGTGCTCCAACTGCGTCAGGAGGCCCTCCTTGTCGGCCGATTTTGTGTCGGACGCGGAGCGGGGGAACCTGGTGACGCTCTTGACCAGCTTTAGCACCATCTCTTTGGTCTTGTGCTCCAGGCGGACCTCGTCTGGAGATGCTCGCAGGTTAGTGCCCTGCGGCAGACGGACGATGCCTGGAACAAAGGGGGTGGCGCTGGGAGAGAGCACGGGGTTTGCAGCGGCGGCAGAGTGAACGGGGTTTGCGGCGGCGGAATGGGGAAAACGGGCAGGGGGTGGTGGTCCCGGGGCATGCGCGGGCGGAGGCGCAGGCGCGGGATTTGTGGGGACTGCGGTCGGTGTGGGCGGTAATGCAGGGGCTGACGGTGGTGCGGGGAGTGGAAGAGGTGTATGGAAGGGCAGGGGTGTGGATGGTTGTGCGGCCACCACGCTCATGCTCCGGTACCAATCGGAGTTGCTGACCTCCGACCACGCGGCGAGCCCGTCCTGATCGAAGTTCTGCATCTCCGACTCCCGCGCAGTAGCAGGGATCCACTCCCATACTGGCTGCCCCATGCTGGTAGACCGCACATTGGCCGCGGCTGGGTCCCCCATTGCCATATCCATGACCTCGCGGTCGACCATAAGGACCCAGGTCTCCACACGAGGGTTGGTAAGGGGTAGGGGTGCATGGTGTAGCCGGCCCCCCATGCGCGCATATGCAGTCAGCGGCGCTCCCAGCAGGTGCATGATCCTGAACAAGATGGCGTCGCCCTGCACCCCAGCCCGGCGGCGTTCGTCCCATGGTAGGGAGACGGTTGCCGCGCCTCGCACCCCAGCTGACTGGTGCACCCACAATGACCCACCATCGTGGGTGACGAAGAGGGCTCTGACCTCTGGGTACTGAGGGTAGGAGGGCTCTGGTGCGGGATCGTCAGGGGGATCCTGAGGTGGATCACTAGGGGGGCCTGGTGGCGAGTCGCTTGAACTGGAGTCTCTGGGCTCTGAGTCGGGATTGCCACCGCCGTGCACCACCGTCTCCATCGACTGTCGCCGGCGGGCCACCATCATGTTATGGGGATTTGGCCGGCCCTGAGTGGGAGGTTCGGCGGGAGCGGTCTCAGCGGCGGTCTGAGCCACAGGAGGGGTTACGCTAGCGGCAGCGTCTGCCTCGTGTAGATGGTCCGCCGTCAGGCCCTGTGCGCTGCCCTGAGGGTCGCCTGGTGGGGAGGCTCCTGCCGATGTCGTCGCACCAGGCAGCGCGAGTCCTCTCGAGAGCACCGCGGAGATGTCCAGGGCCTGTACTGCCGCTAGGACTTCTCTGCGAATGTGTTCACTTCGGCTGCTCGCGTCCGAGTCAGAGCCGGACCTGTGGGCGGCCCTCCGCCTGCGCTCAGCTCGTGCCTGCGTGCTTCGGCTGCCTCTGGTCCCCGTGCTGGTGCGGCTGATGTCCGTGCCGGAGTCGGGGTCAGAGTGGTCAGGTGCGTGGCTTGGGCCTGGAAGATGCTTGCCATGTGTCGCAGGGCCCGAGGATGCCCTTCGGGAACGCCGACGCCGGCGAGTTTCTGAGGTTGTCGCCACCGCGGGAAGGTGACGCACCAAGAGCTGGGTGCCGCCCAAGACGTTCTGCTGAACCCCGCTGTCAAGGGGTACCTGCAGAGGGTCCGGCAGGGCCGCGGCGCCGATGCTGATGAAGTGCTGCAGCGATGAGGGATCCGCGCCTGAGTCATGAAGCGCGGAGGTGGCTGGCGCCAGCTGATGGAGCTGCTGTGGCGGCTGCTGCTGCTGCTGCTGCTGCTGATGTTGCTGCTGTAGCTGCTGCTGCTGTAACTGCTGCTGCTGTAACTGCTGCTGCATCGGTTCCAGTGGCTGCTGCTGAAGCCACTGCTGTTGCTGCTGCTGGTACGCGAGCCACTGCTGCTGCTGCTGTAGCTGTTGTTGGAACGGTGTGGGATATGCGCCCACGGGGTGATGGGTTCCCAGTGTGAACGGCACTGGTGATACTCCCCCAGCGAGGGGCGCTGATTGGGGCAATACCCAATTGACGCCGTTCCATACAGCCTGTGCGGGGGTGCCATCCGGCATAGTATAAGGGCGGGGCACCGCTGTGTAGGGCATGGTGGTGCCCGGATGTGGAATGGGGTGAGCGGAAGCGTAAGCGGCGGGCGATGGGAAGGTGAGGGGCGAGAACAATGGGGGGCGTGACGGCTCTGCACTGACCCCCATGCTGGGAAAGGACTCTGATATATGTTGCGACATACTGGCTGCTGAGCTGATCAGATCGCACACTGGGTGTGGCAAAAGCCACAGGTGAGCAGAAGGTAGGAAGTGCTCGCCTTTTATTTATTCAGTGTCGCTTTCGTGAGGGGGGGAAGGAGGAGGCGAAGGTGTAGGGCTGACTTCTGGAGACGGTGGAGCGTCGGCCAAGGTTTCACCAGGAAGCACCGGTATCGCTGGGTGGTAAGGGTCCGGGTAGTTGAAGACGAAAACCGTGAACCCCTGGTAGTACCACTCACGGTAGTGGCGCGCTGGTGGGATAGCCAGGGTGTATGCTGTCCAGGCGCTCAGTTCTCCTCCTCGTCGTCAGAGGATGAGGGGGAAGGAGGACCGCTCCAAGGACCGCTCTGCCAGAAGGCGCCTGCTGGTGGGTAGGTGGGGTCTGGAGGGAATACCCACTTGATGGGTCCTTGCTTCCACCACGCTCTTCTGTATTCTTCTGGCGAAGGGGGTACTGCCATACACCGGCGAACTCAAAAATTCGCCAGGGCTCCGCGACACAGATTTCAAGTGCCTATGTGTGCAGGCAGGGGTCAAGGAACTGCAACCAGAAAGCTCAGCAAGGTCCCAGAAAGCTCAGCAAGGTCCCAAAAGGTAGCCGGACTTCGTACACTCCCAGAATATTCCAGCCAGAGGGTAAACCAGAGGTGTCCAGAAACTGTCCAGAAACTGTCCAGAAGCCACTAAAAGCGCTACTTTGAGGGGTTTTCCCAGCTGCTGGTGGCCGTGAGGGCGGTATTGGGGGGTTCTAGGGTGTCCTATGGGGTCTGGGGAAGGAGTTTTTGGTGGTGGGGGCTACTGTGGAAGGTTTGGGGGTAGGCTGAAAAGGGGCTAAAACGGCTATTTTGGGCTGTTTTTGGCTGTTTTTCGCCTTTTTAAGGCTCTAGAAAGTGAGCTATGGGGTTTTCCTGGCTACTATAAACCGGGGAAACCCTTTAGGGTGCTCCCTGACGGTTGTTTGTAGCCTGGGGCAGACTTGGAAGTTAAGATCGGAAAACGAATGCTGACTTTTTTGAGCCTGGTTGGGTCCCCAGTGTTAAGGGGCGAAAATATGAAGTTTTGGAGATGTTTTCCAAAGGATACGGCCGTTGTATACCAAAAAAAATGTACTTACGGAGGCTAAAATTGCGCCCAGATAGCCGGAAGTGCAGCTCTCCCCCTGTAGTACAACGGAAGTTACAAAAGGCCCGTGGGCGAGTTGCGCAGAGGCGAAATCGCAGCACGCTGATACCAAATGTGCCAGGGGCACGACGACAGATGCTCGGAGATATGTTTTTGATTGAACGTGCAAAGGTACACAATTCGGATTTTTATAATATACTGGATCAGGGCCAGATTGAGGTACAAACGATAATTCGGTTCCGAGTTCTGAAGGCTAAACACTTCTCAAGTGCTCTACTTATTCACTCGTCACTCAGGTTGCAGGGTCAACCACTCGAGAGCCGATGTCACACTTCGGCTCAACGTTCAGTTCCCGATCCGATCTCATTTCTAATTCCAATTCGTCATTCTCGATTCAGATGTTATGCCAACAGGCTGACACGATGACTGCCTCACAGTACTGTCATACTACTGTACTGTCATACTGTCATACTGTCATAGCGTCATACTGTCATACTGTCATAACCTTAATATCTGATATTCGATTTCATTGTCTTTTCAACCCCGATGCGAATCTGACCATTCTTCGAGGGTCTGACTGAGTTCCACGATGACACCCCCCACAGTACTGTCATACTACTATAGTGTCATACTGTCATACTGTCATAGTGTCATAGTGTCATACTGTCATACCCCGGACATCTGGTATTCATTCTCATCGTGATTTCAAGCCCAATCTCACTGTCATCGTGCCAATCCCAGATTACCCCCGATGACACACATACGGACGCATAGACATATCGGCTCACGCTGTGCCTCCGGGCACAAACAGTACTAGTTTGCGGGGACCTAAATGCTACCACGGGAACACCAAAGAACAGCAGGGACAGAGACTGGAACAGAATTATATACGCAACGGGCCTACAAGATGTGGGGGGGACCAGGGAAACAACCCTGACATGGCATAGACAGAGAAACATAGACAGGATGCTGGCAAGCAAGGCAGAGGTGAAACACTACAAGCAGCCAACGGAAGGTGAGCTCACCGAGCTGCACACAAGCGACCATAAAATGGTCTGCACAACGCAAATGGACCTGAAGGCCTAGGGGACCCACCGTCCGACAGCACAAAAACTACAAAACGCAAAAGCAGACAGACTAAGACTCCCACTGACGGAAGTGGAGGGAAACACCCTCAGGCAAGCTCTGGACACCGCATACACAAGGGAACTGCAAGAAGAAATGCAAGAAGCAATAAACCGAATAAAAACAGAAACCAACACAAGATACAGGAGGAGGGCGATAGACTATGCGGGCGAAGTAGTGGCAAAAATACTGGGAGAAGCAAGGGACGGGGCAATACACTGCTTATTCCGGCCAACGGACAGAAGTTCATTCATCAAGAACGCTAAACGAGTATATTCTTGCAGCCACTCGTGCAGCTATGTCGTCACCCTCCCCTACCCGAGATGCATCTGGATCAGAACCCACTTCGATCGCCGCCCTCGTTGTATCTAGCGCGCCAGTCACTACCGAGGTGTTCGAATAGACGGGAGTTGCACTTTCGAAAGATATTTGCGACGCTTTATGTGCGCCCTTTCGTGGCCAAGCTCCTGGTAGTGTTCATACATTTATTCTGAGTTCATTCGAGGACAACGCGATCTACGAGAACCCTGCTCACGGGAGCCCTACTCTCGAAAATAGTGTGAAGACTATAAAGCTGATCTGTAAGTATGATGTAGCTATCAACACCACCGCGTATCAATATCTTTGTAGGTACTGCCTCAACATGGAATAAATTTAGCGATATCAATATCTTTGTATCACTCAACATGAACGCATGTCCTCACGGGTACGAGTATTATAATATCTTAATTTGATGCCTGGTGCATCTGTACAAAGCTGATGATGATATCTGATACATCTGTACATAGCTGATGACGATATCTGCTACGTACATAACTACATATGAACGTAGCTGATGACGATATCCGGTACACCTATACATCCTAAAGCAACTAATGACATTGCAGGTCCCCAGGGAAAATCCAAAGTATAAATATCATGCACGGATCAAGTGCCATGATCTCAGTATTCAACAATTGAGCGGTGTTATTGAGCGGTAATACTTTGGTAATACCAGGCTCAGTATTACCGGTAAATCACCTGGTAATACCAAGGCCAATATCATTTTACCCGGTAAAATAACAGCCTTAGCTTACATCGAACTCCATACTACAACCCACAACCCACACAACTACTTCACGAATTGGCACGGCGGATACTTCCGCCCGAGCGTTGCTGCAGCACTCGCTGCCACTGGGCAGTCGCGGCCCATATGACCAAACTCGAAAGCATTGTAAACATCGAAAGCATTGGCGGCGCTCGACCGGCACAAAAGCGGTGCCCGGCGGCGCAGAAGGCGGCGGCGCCGGATCTGGAGACCTCTCGGAGCGGCGGGAACGGCGTTTTCGCTTGGTCGACCCGCCATTTTCAGAGTTACGCCTCTGGATGGACAATTTTGACAGCTTGCCTCAAGCGCTTCTCTTGCTCAGCGGTCTCGACAATCGGGCTGAGCTTGAATTCCTCCGCTACCCGAAATCCATCTTCGTGAGCCTGCGAGATAGCGAGCAGGCGCGCCATGTCTACAACACGCTCTACACCTTCGTCACTCTCATCAACGACAAGCTGCAAAACGTCTACAGCGGCGTCAATTTCGTTTTCAGCAAGGTGCGCGATTACGCGATCTACCATCTTTCCTACGGAAAACAAACCGACGTGGTGCGCTCCAAAATCTGCGAGTACGTAGAGCAACTGGTGTCGCGGACAAAATCCTGATCAGTACCAGGCAAGGCCAAAATCCCGACCGTCCACGGAGAAGCGCTCTTCGCGGAGGTCACAAGCGCAGAGACACTGCGAATGTTCGTCAGCCGCTGGTCCAAAGCGCTCAACGAAGCCAACGCAGACAAATGCGCCGGCGAAAGAGAGTGGTTCGCAGGATCCGCGAGGAGGAGAAGGCGCTGCGCCTCTACGTACACCTCCGTAAGGAGAAGCGTGTCCCGCGTTGTGACTACCTGGTCTACTGTCACCATACTGACAGACATATCGAAGAAAGCAGAAAGAAAAAGGCACAGAGAAAATTAGTAAACAACACGTAACCGGGTCTCTGAAACGAGACAAGCAAAGAGGACGAGGACGCCAACCGTCGCTCCTCTTCACTACAACTGCTGGATTCAGTGCACCGTAGGTCATAACTTGCATGACTCCGTTCGACTGTACCAGTACTCGTACAGTACTTGGTGACAGATACCTAGGTCACAGATGCATTATATATTCGTTTATCTTTATAACCAGTTTACACTTGTATGAGAAGTATTCAGTGACCACCCGATATATTACGGTATAATATATCTCACGGGTTATGGGGTATCACCCCGCTTTTCTCACTGCTGACTTTACCATGATTGGCTAAGCTTTTCCGCTTGGCGGGGCGTTGGGGCCTCGCGAGGTGTTGAATTGGCCACTTTAGAGCGTGCGGTTTGCGCTAGGTGACGGTGAGGTTTCGGATTGGGGACTTTCGGCCTCTTCTTCGAGTGTCCGCGTTGGATTTTGTTTTTGACTTGGCTTGATCACCCCTGTCGACATCTCCTTGGCCGTCGCGTATTCGACTTCCGGAAAATGAAGACGCCTTAGTACCTAAGGTGTCTTTTGCAACACGCTTAACAACGTCAGTGTCCCAGGATGATTGTAACACGGCATTGCCGCGTGTCCTGTCAGCAGCAGCGAGTGCGACATTCGCTGACTGCGGGGTGCTCTTATAGCGAGCACCCACGTTCCTAGCAAAAATAGAGTCTAGGCGCATTCTAGCGCCCATGGCCTCTGGTGTACCAACAGAGGATGAAGTCATCAGAACAAATTCCTATAGGAGGGGGGTTGGGGAAAAGGCGAGGCGCAAATTGTAAGGTGGCGGGCGACCGTAATGCAGTTGCGGAGTAAGGAGAAGATGGGGTCGAACGAAATCAACGAAGTCGAATACGCGACGGCCAAGGAGATGTCGACAGGGGTGATCAAGCCAAGTGTAAAACAAAATCCAACGCGGACACTCGAAGAAGTTGCCGAAAGTCCCAATCCGAAATCTCACCGCAACTTAGCGCAAACCGCACGCCCTAAAGTGGCCAATTCAACACCTCGCGAGGCCCCAACGCCCCGCCAAGCGGAAAAGCTTAGCCAATCATGGCAAAGTCAGCAGTGAGAAAAGCGGGGTAATACCCCATAACCTGTGAGATATAATATACCGTATTATATCGGGTGGTCACTGAATAGTTTCTCATACAAGTGTAAACTGATTATACGAGATAAAACGAATATAAGGCGGTCTGTGACCTAGGTATCTGTCACCTAGTACTGTACGAGTACTGGTACAGCTATCGGGAGTCAGAGTAAGTTATGACCTACGGGTCACTGAATCCAGCAAATTTCGTTCGACCCCGCATTTTGTCCTCACTCCGCAACTGCATTCCCGTTGCTCGCCACCTCGTACAGTTTGCGCCTCGCTTTCGCCCCAACACCCCTCCTATAGGAATTTATTCTAAATGTCTACATCTAGCATTAATACACCGGCCATGGGCGCTAGAATGCGCCTCGATTCGATTTTCGCTAGGAACGTGGGTGCTCGTTATAGGAGCACCCCGCAGTCAGTGCATGCGACACTTGCCGCTACTGACAAAACACGTGGCAATGGCGTATTGCAATCATCTTGGGATCTTGATGTTGTGAAGCGTGTTGCCAAGGACACGCTAGGTACCAAGGCGTCTTCATTTTCCGGGAATGAGCCACATCGACAACTCCTTTGGGACTCCTTGGTGACTGCCTTGGAGGCTTCGTTTGTCAACAAGGACACCGCCAACGAGGACATCTTTGACCTCGTGGACGTCACCAAAGAGGTTCACTCGATCTTCAACGACATTTTACTTCGTGCATTGGTGTCTTTGACGACTCCCCACTCTCCAGCTCGAAGGTGGGTTGACGCTTCGGCTCGGATTTCTCCGCGCGACGGTAAGCGCGCGCTCCTAGAGATCACCAAGAGGCTTCTGCCTCCTGGGCATCGGCCGCTCCGCCACCATGAGAAGCTCTTAGGAATTTCTTTTGGGTCCTCTAGCGATCCAGGGCCCTTAGTGGCCCAATTTGATGCATGTCTAAAGGCGATTGCGGCTAGCGGAGCCGGCTCTCTGGACGACGAGGCCGCCAAGAGACAGCTTCTGGCGGCACTGGATGCCGAATTCTACAAGGAGGTAATTACCCCGCTTCGCCTGGACACTGAGTTGGCGAAAGTGGGCATCGAGGAGATCTACACGCACGTTCTCGAGGTTTGGTGGTGTGCAAACCCCAATGGCCCTCCCAACCGCCCCAAGGCAGCCGCGCCTATCCCGGCGCACACGCTTCTCGGGTTGGCTTACGCGGGTGACGAGCCGCGTGACATCTCGGACTTCCTCGAGGAGTTCGCTCGTATCGTTGGCGAGGCCTCTACCCTACTTGCCTCCCTTCGTCATGACGGGCGCGAGGATGCGCGGGACACACCGCCGCCACGGGATGATTTTCCCCGTCGGCATGGGGGCGGTGGTGTCAAGTTTCCACCATCGAAGTGGCGCGACGAGCGGAACCGTCGGACCGACGGTAAGTTTCATGGCCGTGACCGTGAGGTGGGATGGAAGCATCGCTTCGCGGCCTCCCCGCTCCCAAGGGGCGGGAATTGGTCTCAATCGCGTCCGACGCAGGGTGCTAGATGCATTTCTTTTCACGCCGCATCTTCGGCGTTCGTCCAGGAGTGTCCCCTTTGTCCGGGCCACTTTCATGACACGGCGCGGTGCCCGGCGGTGTGTGGTTCGTGTGATGTGGACTTACGTGATGCCGCCATGGACATGGACCTCGTCGTTTCGGCCTTCCAAACCGCCTTCGACAACGAGAACGACGGGGACCCCTACAAATTATTGGCCCATTCATCCGTGTGGATTTGCATATGGACAGCGTATGGATATCGTAAGGACCCATATGGACAACCGTATGGACGGTCTGAGCAGATTTCTGGCGAAACCTTGATGCATATGTAAGAACCATACGGACGACGCGTAATTGTGGTGTCCATATGAAAATGTCCCATGGACATCGTAAGGATTTCATATGGACACCGTATGGACTACCATATGGACACCGTATGGACAGAAAACATGTCCACATGGTGTCCATACGCGTGGACAGAGGCACTAATCACCCGCACGACAGCGCAGGGACACCGTATGGAAACCCGTATGGATAACGTATGGACACCGTAACCGGACGTGCGGACAACGTATGGACAACCGTAAGGACATCGTATGGACAGCGCATGAAAATCGTAATCGCACGTGCGGACACCGTATATAATCCCGCAAGGACGGCGTATGGACGGCGTATGGACATCGTAAACGTGCGCGCGGACGGCATATGGACTCCCATAAGGACAACGTATGTACGTCGCATGGACATCATAACCAGACGTGCGGACAACGTATGGATAGCCGTAAGGACAGCGTATGGACATCATAATCGCACATGCGGACACCGTATGTAATCCCGTAAGGACAGCATATGGACGACGCATGGACATCGTAAACGCGCGTGCGGAGGGCATATGGACGCCCATAAAGAAAGCGTATGGACGACGCATGGACATCGTAACCGCACGTGCGGATACCGCAAGGACACCAAGTGGACAGTCGAATATAGATAGTCCAGACGTATGGACACGTGCGTCCGTACGTGTGGACGACGTCCTTATCCGGATGAACGTCGCTGTCCGTGCGGATGGAAACTTATTTACTTAGTATATTTTACATATCCACGCGTATGGACATCGGTGTCCGTACGTGTGGATAGCTTGTGATAATACTTATCCATGCGTATGGACGATTCCATCCACACGTATGAACAAGACGTCCGTACGTGTGAACACCGTATGGAAAGACGTAAGATTTGTCAGCACGACAGAGCAGGACACTGCAGGACATTCACGAATGGTACACGTATATACAAAATGTTTACAAAATATTGTGCTATTCTAGCCTAGCTTCTCGGCTTCTTTCCTGGCCTCTGGTCTTCTTTGGCAGGTGCAAGTGCATTCTTTTTCTTTTTAAATCTAAGAGGTGACTTTTTGGCAGCCTCGTTCTTGGAACCGCCCCCCTCCTTCTTCTCCTCCTCCTCCTCCTCCTTCTTCTCCTCCTCGACCGCCTCCTCATCGTCCACAGCCTCTCCTTCCTCTCCTTCATTAGCAGCGACAGCCTCATCCTCGACAGCCTCAACATCCGTCTCATCATCATCATCCTCATCATCGTCCGCGTTACCCTTTTCCTCCTCAACATCCGCATCGTGCATCTCTTCCTTCTGACACCCCCGCACGTCCTGAAACCAGTGACGGCTCGTTCCTCTCGTATGACACTGCAAGTGAATGCAACCTAAGTAAGTGCATTAAGAGCAAAGACAACAAATGACAAGCTAAATGCAACTAGAACAATACAAGCAAACACACCGTGACGGGGGGATATTCACGGTCCCGTTCCGATACCTCAGCAGGCTCCAACTTCAGGCCGGCCAGTTTTCTCCCTGTCATCCTCTCGGGATACAGCTTGTCCGTGTTGGCGTGCCTCAAGTAGGCCTTGTGTATCCTGCGTACATAAACCACTTGTTAGACGGCGTCCTTACATATGTACACCGCCTTCCACCCGTATGGACGGCACAATAAATGGTGTCCACGCGTATGGACAGCAAAACAACACCACGCACACATATACACATGGACGTTCGCGTAAGTGCAAAAGGTGAAAATGTGAACGTTGCAGGGGAAGGCAGGGAGGGAGGGAGGACTTGCCAGATAACATTTTTTTTTACTATAACTGACTGGAGGTTGTGCTCCAGCCTCTCTATCGTTTTGGCAGCCGACCCGATGCGGAGTTGCTCGGCACTCACGAGCTCATCCACCATGGACATGTGGTGGGATAACATCCTCTCCACGGGGTAAAAGTCCCCCTTCTCTGGGAGGTGCACCACAAACTCCACGTACAGCTCGTAGGTATCGCTGGGCAAAAGCATCGGCTTCTCGTTTAAGGATTTCCCCGGCCCGATGGCGGCGACGGTTGCCCGACCGATGACGAGGTTGGAAAGGCCAGTTTTGGTGGCCTTGCCGGTGTCGTAACCGTCACCGATACGACCCACGTCCGCCTGGGCGGTGGCAAACACGTCAACCTGGTCCCCGACAGCCAAAGGGCCCTCCAGGTTGGGGGAGTGCTCGTCTGCCTGCGGCGCCGACCCTTCGGAGACCGTCTGTTGGGGCGCTTCCACCTGGACACCGTGGGGACGACGTATGGACTAAGTCGTTCGTACGGGCGACACACGCGTGGAAACATATAAGAAAAACAGTTAAGAACTGGCGCTCACTAGCCAAAACGTACACCCCTGTGGACAACGTGCAAACTACGTGGTTCATAAGCGTGGAAACAATCAAGCGGCACAAGTTGAAAAAGGGTTCACATAACCACGCGCCTGGACACCGTTGGACAGCGAGTGGACACCGCAGTTTACAGGCGGAAGAGCACAAAAGTTACCTTCGGTTTCTTTTCAGGGGCTTCAGGGGCTTGGGCACCAAGCGCTTTGAAGATCTCAAAGTGCTTGCCTTCGGTGAGTGGGTTCCCAGCAGCCACTGCCAGAGCCACCCGCAGGCACGCATCTGTCTCCTCCGGGGTCGGCATATCCCTGTGCCCGTACACCTTGTACCCGGCCGCTGGACCCTTGTACCGGATGTGAAACCCGTCGGGGAAGTCCTGGGTGACCTTAAATTTCCAGCGACCGGGCCCATCCGAGTTATTTTTTAAATAACTCAACCGGTTGGTGACGTATGTTTTGACCATGCGCAGGGGCACCTGCGGGTGTCGGGACTGGATATGCTTGGATATCTTGTTGTGCACGGCCACCCCGATGACGGCGACCGTCCCAGGGGGCAGCTTGCCTGTTCCATGCCAGTCGTCGATTATCTCCCGGGCGTCTTCCTTCATGTCGTTTAAAACTTGGGCGCCCGGGTCCAACACCAACCGCTCTGTATTTGCGGCCTGCGCAGCCTCTGCAGGTTTGGCTGCACCCCCCGCCCCGGCAGCCCCTGCAAACATCAGCATTTGCTGCTGCATGCTCTGCATTTGCTGCATCATTTGCTGCATCGCGGAGTTTGACCCGGTCGCCTCGACCAAGTTGGTTTGGCGACGGGTCGGTGTCGTGGAAGTGGGGGCGGGGGGTGGTGATTTTGGTTTCTGTGTGCGTTGTCTTCCGGGCTGAACTCGCAATCTGGTCATGTTGGGAACTTACGAAACAAAAAAGCGAGGAGGTTCGTTTGCTGGAGGACTGTGGGCGTTTGTATTTGGCTTACTTTTGGCGGCGATGGCATGAAAACGGTATTCACGGGCGTGGACAGCGCTGCCTTCGTGGCGTTCATCCGTACAGTACGGGCGTCCGAACGTATGACCGTTGAGCTGGTGTATGAGACAGCGTCGTCCATGGGCGATTTTGCACATGCATGTCTCGATTTCTTTTTTCTTTTTCAAATTGGTATCAGAGTCCTCTCTGTAGGGAAACGCGATTTTATGAATATAAGTTTTGCGGTGCAGCAGGTTTCCATCACCGTGGGTGCGTGGCCGAGTGGTCAAATGTTGGTAAGCCGAACGCGTTGTACGCGAGGGTACGGGGTTCGAATCCCCGTGAAGGCATGGGCATCCACGGTCCCCCTTGTGGGGTAGCGATATGGGCGATTGCCGCCGACAACGCGCTAGTCTACAAGGGGCGCCGTGGGTGCCCACCCACGCCTTCATGCAATTTTAAGTCTCAGTAACTCATGGAGACCGTCCGATTAAGAGTGGGGGGTTCATCTGGACCGTCGATTGCACTGTCCGCTGGGAAACAATCCCACTGAGTGCCTGTTCTGGGGTAAATAGCAAGCAGCGAGAGGGCGTCTAACCCCCCTCCCGCTTAATTATTTTTTTGTCCCCCCGCTCCGATTTTAGCCCTCCATCGGCCTTTTTAAGGGATTTTTTTTTGCCATTTTTTCGCTAAGTATTTCTACCCAAGTGTCCACCGTGTGGTAAAATGTGCTGTCCGTACGCTGTCCATACGGTTTGTATGTTTTTATTTTCCATGAGGTCCAGTTTCATGTCATATGGACGGTCTGAAAAAGGCCGTCCATGGGACATGAATCATACGGACAGTCAAGGCTAACTCAGATGGACAGCGTATGGACTGCTAACTGACGTTTCCACGCGTGTGGACATTTTTCAACAAAAAGCGTACAAACACTATAAAGTCGTACGAAAACTCGTAATTCAGCGTGTGCTTTCCCTATCCATCCATGCGGACTGTTCAAAATGTGCTGATTTTTCCAACCATATGGACAGACCGTCCATGGGACATGCCCACGTGTGGAAATGTGCTTATTCATACGAAAATTCGTACGAACCCCACATGGACAGCTAACTGACGTTTCCACGCGTGTGGACAACCGCTCTCATGGACTAGAATGCTTGCGGAATCCACACGGACAACACATAGCGTCCATCCTTAATCTAACGTGTGGACCACGAGTTTACAACCTTGACGTAAGTGTCGGTGCATTCGCGCAGATGTGACATGGAACGTATGAACACCGTTGTCCATACGCTGGAAACCTAAGCCTAGCGTACGAACGCCGTACGTACGACGCACGGACGACCAAAGATGCCATTTTGTCCCTGCGTTGAATGCAATGGTGAAAGGTGGTTATCCAGTAAGCAAACTCTCCGGCACGTGCGTGCCAATGGACTTTATGGTGATCGATCGCCGTCACCAGAGCGACAACAAGATGAACATAGTGAGGAGGAGGAATTCCCAGAAGATGTTGCCATCCACGAGGCAGCAGATGCGACGATCAAAAAAATCAATCGGCTCTTCTTGGGACCTCAAGAGGACCCAAGCGCAGAGGTAGGTCTTCCTTATCAGCTAAGTCAGCAATTCATCAGCATTCATCACATTCATGCCTTCTTTGAGGATGTGTGTGTGTGTGTGTGTTTGTGTGCGCAGGAAAGTCTAGAAAACGTCCAAGCGTCCGCTGACGTTGTGGCGAACAATTTCGTGTTGGATCTTCTCGTCTCCCACAACCACCACAACAGCTCGCAGGCCTACTTCGATGCGATTTTGAACATTCTGCGTGTTCACTACGTCGACAAAGTAGCCGATAGTGCACATACTCACATCGCAGAGGTTCCATCTACCTATGCACAAGTATTGCAGAAGTGGAAGGAGATGTTCAAGGGATACAACGAAGTGGACGTTTGCCCCGAGTGCTCCGAATTCTTTCAGGACGAGCACGCCAACCGCGACAAGTGTCCGAAATGCCTGGAACCGAGATACGAGGACGGAAAGACGGTGAAGGGGGTATACATTCCAGGTCGAGCTCGCTGTATTTTTCGATGGTGGCCGCTCGAAACGCTGTTCACCGTATTCTTCCTGACGCCGGAGTTAGCCATGCTAGCGCGTACGTGGTGGAAAGAAGGCATGTTGGACAAAGACCCCCGAGCGGAGGTACATGGTATACTGGGTGAGTTTACTCCGAAATTTCAATCCGTGACTGTGTACACCGCATGGACGTAAGGACTGTACATCGTCCGTGGGTACGATTAGCATCGTCCACCCGTGTGGACGAAGCAAGTGCGGAATTCGTATGTCGTATTTCCCACTGCTCGTGCAAACTCGTCCATGTAGGTGAACACCATATGGATGGTAAATACGTACGCCGTCCGTACGCACGGACCTCGTTATCCACTCGTGTGAACAGTTTAATTGCGGAAATCTTAGGTGCCATTTCCCAGAGCTCGTGCAAACCTGTCCATGAGTGTGAACACCGTATGGACAATTCGTTCGCTCGTCGTCCGTACGTGTGTACTTAGTTATCCACCCGTGTGGACAGTTAGTGTAAGGAATTCTCATGTATCGTTTCCCAATGCTCGTGCAGACTCGCCAGGATTTCTCAACTTCGTTCGCAACAAGTGGGACGTCTTTAAAGACCCGAGGAACATTGCCATCATGGCGTGTGCGGATGGCGTCCAATCCTTCAACGACGGCATACGCACGGTGACTCCGCTGTGTTTTACGATTGTCAATTTCCCAGGAGAAATTCGCTGCAAACGAGAATACGTGATGACTTGGGGAATCTGGGATGGAAAACCGAAAGTCAGCAGCAAGTTCTACGACATGTTCACCTTGGAGGTTAACAGACTGACTATCGGCGTACGCATGTTCGATGTGATTACCAACACGGTTTTCACGTTCAAGCTCGTGCTGTACAAAGTGCTCGAAGACTACGTTGGCTTGAGCGACGCAGCGAGACGATTGGGAGCTAATTCGTACTTAGGTTGCCTAAGATGCTGGATACGGGGTACTGAGAAATCTACATCTGGTCTAACGAAAATCATATATTCCTCACTACACCAAGGACTGCAACCAGGTAAACGCATGACCCCTTCGTTTGTCCCCTTTCCTTCTTCGGCTGTACGTGTGCCCACCGTGTGGACACCCCACGGACAGCTCGTGGATTTTTAGCTTACATTATGTGTTAAAGAACACCCTGTTCGGGCTAGTGGATACCGGCGTCCATACGCGTGGACGACGGAACCATATGTCATCCGTACGCGTGATTCACCGTCTAAGCGTGTTGTGTTGATTTTCTCCGCCGGCATTGAGCAGGTGAATCAATTCCTCTTCGCACCAACAGCGAAGTCCGCGAAACCCAACAGCTCCACGCCAAGATGATCAGAGAGGGACGAGTGCCTAAATCAATCATCGAGGAATTCATGAAGCAGAGCGGGGTCAAGGAACCATGCCCGATGTCAATCATTCCTGATTTTGACGTTGTAAAAGACTACCTTCTCGACTTGATGCACATCTTGTACAACCTGATTCACGGCGTCCACTGCGTGATTTTTGGTGATGGTTGGGGACCGAACACACGCAACTATGCGCGAAAGATGAAGGTCCATCGATCGTGGGTTATCGCACCCCCACCCAGAAATGTAAACGATCGAAGATCTGCTGCGAAGCGACTGGCAGGTAAGCTGGTAGGTCGTTTGCGAGTTTCTGCTGTTCCATACGGGTGGACACCTTGTTCCGTCCGGACGGACGTCCTATGCCACCGTTCGGACGACGTATGGACCCTCCACTGTATGCCTAACAATGTAAATTCTTCGCAGACAAACCATCACCGTGGGGACTGTCACCGATCGCAAAGACCGGTGCAATCAAGTGGGTACGAAGTCTGAAGCTCCCGACAAATATGGGACCTCTACCTAAGAAACTTTTGCAGGAGAAGTACAACAGCCCGAATAAGGTGCGGAAGATGAAGGCCGCGGAGCTGGTGGTATCCCTCACTTCTGGGATACTGGGCGTTATTGCATCCTGGCAAAATGCTGACGGGCAAGTTCTCCGTCCACAATACGCGAAGTTCGTCGGCGAATTTGCGGTGGTGGTTCGAGAATTAACCGCCCCCTCAATTGATCCAGAGGTACGTTAATTAGCCTAATCCACGTGTGCTTCCGTGTGGACACCGTACGGACGCCGCACGGACGACGTATGAAGTCGTTGTCCATCCGGGTGTTCCTCCAGTATTCACACCTGTCATGTCCCGGTTCGAGATTAAGGTTGCCTCTCATTTTGCCTTTCAGGAAATGAACAAGCTGCAGAGCCGAGTCATGAAGTTGAGAGATGAGATGGAGCGGAACAACACCCCTGAGGCGTTGGTGATTATGTCGCATCTTCTCGTGCACATTGTCGACCAGCTGAAGGACAACGGCCCTGCACGGGAAATCTGGATGTATGTCTTCGAAGACTATTTCGGGTTGTTGAAGCTGTCCATCAAGACCCGCTCACAACCAGTCGCCAGCATGATGAAAGGATTGGAGTTGCGGCGAACGGTTTCCATGGTTGCGGGCATCAAGCAGATGCATCGAATTGGTCGAGCTCCGCATTATCGACCTCCTGCAAAGCAGAACATCTTTACAACAAAATCAAGCACTGTGCGGCCATCCGCTGGTGAGCACATCCATAAGTATTATGTGTACCATGCATGTCAGTCTGTCCATGCGTGTGGATGCTTTGTAAGTACGTTTGCACGTAGTTGTTCACACGCGTGGACAACGATCCATACGCACGGACAGTACTTTACTATTGTCCGTTTGATCAATAGCACTTGTCCAAGCGCGTGGACGAAGGGCCTTCCGTGCGGACGACGCCGCCCACACGTGTGGAATACCTGTCCGTACGCACGGATAGGTTTTCACTATTGTCCGTTTTCTCTCTCTTCAGTCTTCTTGTGAGACAACTAATTCACTTGCGCGGCGTCAATCGCAACAGATGACAGGGAAAAGATTCAAGTTTATCTTCGTACCGAGTTCCCCGAGTACGACATTCTGTGCAAAAATTTCGACGACAGACTCGCCTTATTCAACAGGTACCAACTCATATGCGTGTCTGTAAATTGTGCAAATGCCATGTGGATGGCGTATGGACGGCGTACGGCCACCGTATGACAACGTACGGAACACTGAGTCCACCCGTGTGTACCTTGCGAATGCAGGAACGCTGTGCAACGGAATCGTCGCAACCGACGGGCGGGTCGTCGAAGGCCGATGACGAATGACGTGGTTCCGGTGTTTCTACAACCAGACACGTGGCGGAGGTGCCCAACAACTTTGCAGATTCAGCCTTTCACCGAGGAGGAGCAGGCCTTCGCCTTAGCCGGCATCGCCCCGTGGACGGAGTATCCTAGCATCAAGATCGGGCGTGAAGATTTCCGAGTGCACGACAGCGACATTGGTTCGATGTGATTACCAACACGGTTTTCACGTTCAAGCTCGTGCTGTACAAAGTGCTCGAAGACTACGTTGGCTTGAGCGACGCAGCGAGACGATTGGGAGCTAATTCGTACTTAGGTTGCCTAAGATGCTGGATACGGGGTACTGAGAAATCTACATCTGGTCTAACGAAAATCATATATTCCTCACTACACCAAGGACTGCAACCAGGTAAACGCATGACCCCTTCGTTTGTCCCCTTTCCTTCTTCGGCTGTATGTGTGCCCACCGTGTGGACACCCCACGGACAGCTCGTGGATTTTTAGCTTACATTATGTGTTAAAGAACACCCTGTTCGGGCTAGTGGATACCGGCGTCCATACGCGTGGACGACGGAACCATATGTCATCCGTACGCGTGATTCACCGTCTAAGCGTGTTGTGTTGATTTTCTCCGCCGGCATTGAGCAGGTGAATCAATTCCTCTTCGCACCAACAGCGAAGTCCGCGAAACCCAACAGCTCCACGCCAAGATGATCAGAGAGGGACGAGTGCCTAAATCAATCATCGAGGAATTCATGAAGCAGAGCGGGGTCAAGGAACCATGCCCGATGTCAATCATTCCTGATTTTGACGTTGTAAAAGACTACCTTCTCGACTTGATGCACATCTTGTACAACCTGATTCACGGCGTCCACTGCGTGATTTTTGGTGATGGTTGGGGACCGAACACACGCAACTATGCGCGAAAGATGAAGGTCCATCGATCGTGGGTTATCGCACCCCACCCAGAAATGTAAACGATCGAAGATCTGCTGCGAAGCGACTGGCAGGTAAGCTGGTAGGTCGTTTGCGAGTTTCTGCTGTTCCATACGGGTGGACACCTTGTTCCGTCCGGACGGACGTCCTATGCCACCGTTCGGACGACGTATGGACCCTCCACTGTATGCCTAACAATGTAAATTCTTCGCAGACAAACCATCACCGTGGGGACTGTCACCGATCGCAAAGACCGGTGCAATCAAGTGGGTACGAAGTCTGAAGCTCCCGACAAATATGGGACCTCTACCTAAGAAACTTTTGCAGGAGAAGTACAACAGCCCGAATAAGGTGCGGAAGATGAAGGCCGCGGAGCTGGTGGTATCCCTCACTTCTGGGATACTGGGCGTTATTGCATCCTGGCAAAATGCTGACGGGCAAGTTCTCCGTCCACAATACGCGAAGTTCGTCGGCGAATTTGCGGTGGTGGTTCGAGAATTAACCGCCCCCTCAATTGATCCAGAGGTACGTTAATTAGCATAATCCACGTGTGCTTCCGTGTGGACACCGTACGGACGCCGCACGGACGACGTATGAAGTCGTTGTCCATCCGGGTGTTCCTCCAGTATTCACACCTGTCATGTCCCGGTTCGAGATTAAGGTTGCCTCTCATTTTGCCTTTCAGGAAATGAACAAGCTGCAGAGCCGAGTCATGAAGTTGAGAGATGAGATGGAGCGGAACAACTCCCCTGAGGCGTTGGTGATTATGTCGCATCTTCTCGTGCACATTGTCGACCAGCTGAAGGACAACGGCCCTGCACGGGAAATCTGGATGTATGTCTTCGAAGACTATTTCGGGTTGTTGAAGCTGTCCATCAAGACCCGCTCACAACCAGTCGCCAGCATGATGAAAGGATTGGAGTTGCGGCGAACGGTTTCCATGGTTGCGGGCATCAAGCAGATGCATCGAATTGGTCGAGCTCCGCATTATCGACCTCCTGCAAAGCAGAACATCTTTACAACAAAATCAAGCACTGTGCGGCCATCCGCTGGTGAGCACATCCATAAGTATTATGTGTACCATGCATGTCAGTCTGTCCATGCGTGTGGATGCTTTGTAAGTACGTTTGCACGTAGTTGTTCACACGCGTGGACAACGATCCATACGCACGGACAGTACTTTACTATTGTCCGTTTGATCAATAGCACTTGTCCAAGCGCGTGGACGAAGGGCCTTCCGTGCGGACGACGCCGCCCACACGTGTGGAATACCTGTCCGTACGCACGGATAGGTTTTCACTATTGTCCGTTTTTTCTCTCTTCAGTCTTCTTGTGAGACAACTAATTCACTTGCGCGGCGTCAATCGCAACAGATGACAGGGAAAAGATTCAAGTTTATCTTCGTACCGAGTTCCCCGAGTACGACATTCTGTGCAAAAATTTCGACGACAGACTCGCCTTATTCAACAGGTACCAACTCATATGCGTGTCTGTAAATTGTGCAAATGCCATGTGGATGGCGTATGGACGGCGTACGGCCACCGTATGACAACGTACGGAACACTGAGTCCACCCGTGTGTACCTTGCGAATGCAGGAACGCTCTGCAACGGAATCGTCGCAACCGACGGGCGGGTCGTCGAAGGCCGATGACGAATGACGTGGTTCCGGTGTTTCTACAACCAGACACGTGGCGGAGGTGCCCAACAACTTTGCAGATTCAGCCTTTCACCGAGGAGGAGCAGGCCTTCGCCTTAGCCGGCATCGCCCCGTGGACGGAGTATCCTAGCATCAAGATCGGGCGTGAAGATTTCCGAGTGCACGACAGCGACATTGGTTTGAAGAGCTGTCAACGGTATTTCAAGAGCATCTTTCGAACTCCGGGAGTGCCAACTCAAGCCCAACTTCTTACAGGCGAGATACCGGACGATGACGTTGAAGATAGGTATGGGGAAATCATGAAGATTGTCAAGCTTGACCTTCCCGGTCACGAGATCTTTCTGTTGAAGGCCCGTTGGTACCCAAAGGCGGCTGCGCTTGCGGACGACATCAGCAAGAACATTTACCTGCGCAAAGACATGCCATGGGACGTGTCTCAGCCATTCGTTCGCGCAAACAGCATTGAGAATCAAGTGGTAATTCAGGATGTTCCTTTCATGCCGGCTTGGCTTGCCCGGTTCAAAGGAAATGCTGTCCCTTTGGCCATTCGACGACGAACTGATTGCTTGCAAGTTGTGTTGGATCGCAAGGCGGATTTCTTCCGTGAACTCGATGGTAACAGTAGTAGCGAGGATGACAGTAGTAGCTCATCTGATTCAGATGATTGCGGATGATACACGATGTAATATATATGTAAATAAACCGTATGTAGGCGGATACCTGTATTCACACGCATGATTCCGCTAATCCATGCGGGTAAACTCTTATCCACACGCGCGGATGTATGTGTCCACACGCGTGTTTCAACAAACTCCAATTTCGACGTCCATACGTATGGATTGGCGAATTCCGATCGTCCATACGTCTGTCCACACGTCGTCCGTACGCATGGGTTCGATCGGTGACACGCCTCCATGGTGCCCACATGGCTGATGAAGGGGCAGGAAATGCTCGGGCACACCCAGGCCCGGGTGCAATGGCTGTCCACACGTGCGGACAAGCGCAAACGAGTGGCGCAGCACGGGTCTCACACTGTCCATACGCCCGTCCACACGTCGTCCGTACGCGTCCGTACGGTCCAGGGACACGTCCCCATGGTGCCCATGTGGCTGATGAAGGGGCAGGAAATGCTCGGGTACACCCAGGCCCGGGTGCAATGGCTGTCCACACGTGCGGACAAGCACAAAAGAGTGGCACGGCACGGGCCTCACACTGTCCATACGCCCGTCCACACGTCGTCCGTACGCATGGGTTCGTCCAGGGACACGTCCACATGGTGTCCATATGGCTGAGGAAGGGGCAAGCAGTGCTCGGGTACACCCAGGCCCGGGTGCAATGGCTGTCCACACGTGCGGACAAGCGCAAAAGACTGGCACGGCACGGGCCTCACACTGTCCATACGCCCGTCCACACGTCGTCCGTACGCGTCGGTACCGTCCAGGGACACGTCCCCATGGTGTCCATATGGCTGAGGAGGGGTAGAAGCGGCATTCCTCGCTGTCCGCACGTGTGGACAGCAATTTCCAACGGTTCATGCGTATGGACGGCACCTATCCATACGGTCGGGCAGTGTACGGAGCGTCCACACGCGTAATAAAATCAGGTAAACTAGCATACGTCGTCCACACGGGAGCACACGTATGGACGACGTGTGGATTTATCGTATGGACACCGTATGAACATCACTTTTGCAAATTAGACATTTTCACACGTGTGGATTTTGCAAAAAAAGCGTCCATACGGCGTCCATCTGCAATCCACGCGTCGTTCATCTGAATTTCCACGCGTGTGGACAGGCCAATAATTTGTAGGGGACGGTTTGCCGAGTTGTGCCACTAGCACGACCGACCACTGGTGCGTGACGACCCTGAGCCCTTCACTTACCCGACGGGGCACGACGTGGGATTGCGTGCACACTATGCGGGTTTGGGACGTGCTACATCGGACTCCGGCATGGGAGAGGTACTTGCCGACGCACGGGGCGTGCTCGCCTCTCTGCGGTCTGCGGCTGCGGCTGCGGAGGTCGGTGGTGCTGCCACGTCCGGTGTGCAGCCACCTCTACATCTTGGCACTTTGTCTGTGCCGCAGGTGGTGTGCGATGCGCTACCACCTGCCAATCGCGAGATCGACCCTGGGCTTTACCCTGTTTTGGCATCGGACCCGGCTTCTATCGAGTCTCCTTTCGAGGAGCCTCTCCGTGTCACTTTTATGGACCAGGTGTTGCCGGCATGCTCTGACCCCTCCCTTAATTTGTGTTCGATTGAGCCTTCTCACGGCTCGATTCACCCGCCGGGGGAGCTTTCCGTGATCGACGATGACGACGACTCCGACGGTTTTTCTTCCTCCGGAGACGAGATTCCCTCGGTCCCACCGGCTACACGGTCACGTGTCGGTGTGGCAACTTTGCCGAGGGTCTTCTCTTTTGCATCCCTTGCCCTGCCCGCCCTCATGTGCCTAGCATGTGTCTCAGCGGCTCAGGGTTCGGTGGTGCTCGATCGAGCCGCTGACTTCACCGCAGCAGTACATCCCACTGGGGCGACTGCCAACAGTCCGTCTGCCTTGCCGTACACTTTTCCTTTCGGCATTCCTTTTCCTTCTGTGGTTTCGGCAGGCTTGGGATCAGATTTTCACTTTTCAGGATTCCTAAAGTTGTTCTACGAATCTTGCTCTGGCCCTGGCCTCTGGTCTTGGCTTCTGGATTCTGGTTATGGTTTCTGGTTCTGGAATCTGGTCTCTGGACTCTGGTTCTGGATTATGACTTCTGGACTCTGGTTCTGGTTGAACATCTTTGACTCTGACAACGTCTTCAACACTGGTGAACTCTGCAGCTTTGTGGACCACTTTGAAAGTGGCTGGGTAGCTTTGAGATTGAGCTGTAGGAACTTAGCTTGTGAGCAATATCCTAGCAGCAGTTTTAGAAGGGGACCGCCCTGGCTAAAGCACAGGCCTCCCTCTAGCAGTTTCCAGCTCCTAGCTGTTTGTTGTTTCGGAACAATTGACTTTATCTGTGAGCCGCTCTCTGCCACCTGAACAACACTCCGTACATTTACAGGGTGGTGTGCTGAATTCAGTGCACCGTAGGTCATAACTTGCATGACTCCGTTCGACTGTACCAATACTCGTACAGTACTTGGTGACAGATACCTAGGTCACATATGCATTATATATTCGTTTATCTTTATAATCAGTTTACACTTGTATGAGAAGTATTCAGTGACCACCCGATATATTACGGTATAATATATCTCACAACAACTGAGACGAGGAAACCTCAGTTTCTCAAGCCGCGATCATCGATCTCGATCGATTCCCGAGGCTCGAGAAACTCTCAGTTTTAAGAGCATATAAATTCCAGAAAACGCAAAATTGTGATGGGATATATTTGTATTTTTGCATTTATCTGTACATATATAATTTCCTCTTGAGATTACGAACACGTGGATACCCTATTTATTTACGTTTCATAATATATCGCGGCCGTCGTGGCAATAGCAAACACATGTATCCATCGTGAAAACGAAAAGAGTGTTAAGCGACTTTTAGCTCTATGACGGTTAGCCCCCACACGGGTGTGGGCAGGTCGGTACCACCGAGTTTGCTGGATGTGACACACCGTGTGTCACTTCCTGTTATCTGTACTAGTACTCCGTACAGTACGGGTGTCACAGGTTTAGGGTTTCCGGCATAAAGCCGAGACTAACTTATGTTTTATCTACACTCTTGCAAACCGAAAGTGAAAGCGTTCTGACGGTAACCCGATATATACCCGTAGCTATATATCTCACAGGTTATGGTGCGCCAGGCACCTTCCACTACTTTTGGTAGCATGATTGGCTAAACGCCTCCGCTTGGTGGGGCGTTGGGGGCCCCATTTGATGGTTGCGCTATGAGAGCTCGCGGTTGAGGCACGCGTCGTTACGGAGTAATTGTGTTTATCGCTGCAGCGTACCCTACGTGATTTTCTGGATGTCCACGGGATTTTCGTTTTGACTGGAATTGATCACTCCTTGTCGCGGACTTCTTGCGCAACGTGTACTTCGACTTCCACATTTCTACAATTGGGATTTCACAGTTACGGACGTTTTGACTGCTTTTGCCATCACATTTCCGCGAGTTCCTCCTCTCCGCGCCATCGCCACCTTACCCCGACGTACCCACCTATAGGATTTTTATCATGAGTATTTCTTCGCACGCTACGCCTCCCATGGAGGCTCACAACCGGATTCGTCTAGACACAATTTTTTCCCGAGACGTTGGGACGCGCTATCGGCCGACACCTGCATCTCCGGCAGCTAATTTGACGGCTCCTGAGCGGACACGTGCCGTGGCCGTTCAGAATTCATCGTGGGACGTTGATTTAATCAAGAGGACATCTCGAGACGCTCTTGGGTCCAAGGATGCGGCATTCCGAGGTGACGAACCGGACCGCAATGTACTATGGACATCGTTGGTGACATCTTTGCAGTCGGCATTTGAGCTGAAGGACACCGCCAACGACACCCTCTTCGACTTGGCGGACGCCACCAAGGAGGTCAACAACGTCTACAACGCCATCCTCTTTACGACGTTGACATCTTTGACGAAGCCACACTCGCCCGCAAGGCGTTGGGTGGACGCTTCTGGACGTGCTTCCCCGCGAGATGGGAAGCGGGCTTTACTTGAGGTCACGAAGAGGCTCCTTCCTCGTGTTCTTCGACCCCTTGGAAACTACGAGGAGTTATGTGCTATCTACTTCGACTCCAAGCTCGACCCCGACCCGTTAATTCAAGATTTCGACGCCTGCTTGACCGCCATCCGCAACGCAGCCTCTGGTCCGCTCGACGACATGGTGGCCAAGAAGCAACTGCTCGCGTCCCTCGACCCCATCATGTACGACAAGGTCACCACGCCGCTACGGCTCGACGTGGACTTGGCCAAGGTCGACCTCGAGGACATCTACGCCCACATCCTCGAGATTTGGGAGAGCGAAAACGGTGTTGGCCGCGCGAAGCAGCCTAAGCCGTCACCTCCGACTTCACCAGCTATGCTTTACTCTGGTGACGTGAACGTGAAGGACCTCATCATGGAGTTCGAGAAACAATTGGAGGCCGCCACTTCGACTCTCGTGGCGCTAAAGGACTCCGTCACGAAGGGCGACGAGCCCCTTTCGGGCTTTGTGGATTCCTCCCGTCGCCACCCGCAGCGTGACGGTAAGCGTGGTGTCTCTTTCCCACCCTCACGTTGGCGGGATGAGCGCAACAGGAGGGATGACGGGAAGTTCCATGGCCGCGACAATCGTGTCGGAGGCTATGGCGGGCGAAAGAACTTCCGCTTCGCCGCGAGCCCGCTCAAGACCGACGGGAATTGGGGTCAAAACCACTACAAGAAGAACTCCGCCCACAACATCTCGTTCCACGTGGCCTCCTCCGCCTTCGTCCCTGAGTGCGCGCGTTGTCCGCCTGGACACTTTCACGACACCGCGAATTGCCCCACGGACGACATGGCGTGCGCGGAGTGCGACTTGGTGACTGCCGACGAGAACGACGAGATTGTATCCGCGTTCCAGACCGCCTTCGACGCCCAAGACGACGTCACCTTCGCTCGACTTTGTGGACAACATGATCAACCCGTTGTTCGTCACGACGAGGAGCCCTTTACCTTCGCCGACGACGACAACATCGGCCTTCGGGCACAGTACGCGGGCTTAATCCCTTCTCCGCCCTCTCTCCTTGCTACCCGCGTGCACGAGGCGCGCACGGCTCTCCGTGAGCTGAAGCAGGTAGCCGGTGGTGTTGAGTCGGCTCCGCAACATTTTCCAATGGTTCATTTCGGCACGGCCACGCCCGCCGTGGTCGACGAAAGCATCGCGGAGCCTGAACCGCATACGACGACCGAGAGCGACGAGAGCGCGTTAACGTTACCGAAGCAGTTCGTCGACAGCGAACCCCCCTTCGGGCAGTCCTTTATGGACGGCATGTCTGTGAAATTGGGCTTCTTCGAGCCCGAGCCGCAGGTTTCAATTCAATCCTTCAGCCCCCTACCTCCGTACATTTCTTCCACGCATGATTCAGCTAGCGTGGCTGACTCGGAGTCTGGCGACGAGGAATTGCATGTGGACACACCGCCACCCGCTCCACGGGTTGGTGGTGTCCGGGCACCGTCAATTGGCGGTCTCCTCACGGCAGCAGCACTGCCGGCTCTATTCATGTGTGTGAGCATGGCTTTGCTCGACACCGTCACCGCCTCTACACTTTGTGGCGTGGAGATTGCTCCACGGGCGGTGGTGTCCGGGCAGTACTTCGATTGTCAGAATTGCGCAATGGACTTCTTCCCTGACTCCGCCTTTCTGGACTCTGGACCCGCTGACCCCGGCGACAACTTCAATCTGGACTCTGGTTCTCTGGGCTTTGACACTTTCAACTTCTTCGATCTGAACTTTGAGATTGACACCGGCAGCTTCGACAGTGAACTCTACTTTGTAGACCACTTTCAAAGTGGCTAGAGTTGTTTTGTGACTGCTAGTAGCTTGCTAGATCAGTATTGGGCCAAGATGCCTACCTGTGTGCACAGCTAGCTAGAGATTTGGGACCGCCCTGGCCAAGAGCACAGGCCCCCTCTAGAATTGTTTCCACCGCTTGAGATGGTGTGTTTTCGAACTGCAACAACCCTGCTCCACCCTAACTCTTCCTCCGTAATAGTCCAGGGTGGTGTGCTGGATGTGACACACCGTGTGTCACTTCCTGTTATCTGTACTAGTACTCCGTACAGTACGGGTGTCACAGGTTTAGGGTTTCCGGCATAAAGCCGAGACTAACTTATGTTTTATCTACACTCTTGCAAACCGAAAGTGAAAGCATTCTGACGGTAACCCGATATATACCCGTAGCTATATATCTCACAGAGTTCACTGCTTGTGGCGGGCTCTAGCGCGACGTAGATGGCAAGGGGTAGGTGCCCACTTGCGAAGGACATAATGTGGGAGGTGTGAAGTGAAGTTGGGAGCAAGGGCTTGCCCTGTGCCGCCCTAGTTTTAGTGCAAAATGGTGTTATATAAGGTTGTCGAAAGTGGCCCTGTAAGGGGGGGCTGGGGCTGATTGGTTGAGGTGACTAATCTGGCCGCATAGGCCGAATCACTTCGATTCAAGCGGCGTGTAAAGCATCCCAAGATGCTAGAGGGTTGCCGAAATAAAGTATTTGGGGTGGTTGTTGGGGGGGGGCATGGTGAGAGCTTAAATTCGAGGGCACATCTGAGGGCCTCGGTGTCACGCGTGAATGGCACCAAGGCTGCCAAAAACCCGAACGTCATA
>LGRX02003790.1:0-22993 GCA_001247695.2 Cymbomonas tetramitiformis | reverse complement strand
TTGGAGTTCTGGACGGACTTGAAGGCCCAAGACTCCGCCTTTACTGAATTGACTTATGCTCCTGAAACCTAAGAGTAAGTAGCACGTTAACACCTTGCCCCAGAAACATGGGGGCGAACCGTGGAAAACAGGCTGTTGTGAAAGCTCTTGTGAAGAAGAAAGAAGAGAATGTAGTGAAATGTGTGGTCCGCGATTGTGCGGTCCCGAAAACTATTGTACCGAAGATCCAATGCAAGACGTGCCAGGGCTACTTTCATTTCGCGTGTTCTAGCAATGAGGAGGTTGGAGTAATATGCAAGCAGTGTGGTCCTCGGCCGGGGAAGTGCGTTTATTGCAAGAAAAGCGCGAGCATTCTGACTTGTAGTGTTTGTGGAGGTGGTTTCCATCCTTCATGTCAGCGAAAATTCGGGACTGCCGATTGTGGTTTGCTCACAAATCAAAAGAACTGTGGGCGCAAGGAGTGCGAGCAGCGATCAGAGTGTACTGCTAGTGAAGTGGCGGAAGATGCCACCGAGGCCACCGTTAAAACGCTGGCCTCAATTGACGCTCCCCGCGCGTTGGCGGGCTTGGCCAAGGAAGTGCAGAGTTCTCGAAGAAAGTCCTTGGACTGGCCTACTAGCGCGCTGAAGACCGGCGACGCTGGTGAGCACATTTTTCAAAGTGGTCCAATAATATAACGTTGTAATGAGTTTTTAGTTCTATTTATGTTTCTCGTCCTACTTGTGTAAACGTGCTTGGTTTTGGTGTTCTATGAATTAGGTGGGCTCGCCACGGCTCCGCCCTCACCCCCACCGCCAGCACCAGATGAGTCCTGCTTCATATGCGAGAAGGACGATGGACGTGGTGTCCACAGGTGCTCGCACTGCAATGCTAGCTACCATAACGTGTGCATGGTAGCCAAAGGCATTGAAGAGGTGAACAATTGTGGTAGGCCGGAGTGCATGGCGAAGCGCACGGTCTACCCAACCTCCCAAGCCGAGAGAGACGCTGTGAACCTCGCAAAACATGGTGCCATGCTGCTGGAAGGCGCGCTCGAGAACAGTTTGCCGTTGCTTGCGGTGCCGTCGGCGCGGCCCCCGCCCCTTGTTCAAGCGGCCACACCCGAGGGCGTTCGGGTGGGTGTAGAGGGGCCGTCGGGAGGGGCGGAGCAACCCGCGCATGCTCCCGCCCCCACCAGCACGGAGGTGCCCGCACCCGACACCGCAGGGCTGGTAGTGAACGCGCCGTCGGGAGGGACGGCTCAACCCGCGGATGCTCCCGCCCCCACGAGCACGGAGGTGCCCGCACCCAAGACCGCGGGGGTGGTACCGGACGCGCCGTCGGGATCGGCGGAGCAACCCGCGGACACTCCGGCACCTGCCTTGTCCATGCTCTCGGAGTTCTCGGCATCGGCTCCCCCACCCCTTGAAGCGGCCACACCCGAGGGCGTTCGCGGGGGTGGAGAGGAGCCGTCGGGAGGGACGGAGCAACCCGCGCATGCTCCCGCCCCCACCAGCACGGAGGTGCCCGCACCCGACACCGCAGGGCTGGTAGTGAACGCGCCGTCGGGAGGGACGGCTCAACCCGCGGATGCTCCCGCCCCCACGAGCACGGAGGTGCCCGCACCCAAGACCGCGGGGGTGGTACCGGACGCGCCGTCGGGATCGGCGGAGCAACCCGCGGGGGGTGTAGAGGAGCCGTCGGGAGCGGCGGCTCAACCCGCGGATGCTCCCGCCCCCACGAGCACGGAGGTGCCCGCACCCGAGACCGCGGGGGTGGTACCGGACGCGCCGTTGGGATCGGCGGAGCAACCCACGAACACTCCCGCACAGGCATTGCCCGTAGGTGGCCATCAGCGGAAGCCTCGGTGGGAGGACCTGGATCTGCCGCAACGTCTTCACTCGTACAACAAGTACATTAACTTTAGGCCGCGGTATGTGTATGGCGACGGCTTTGGTGGGAAGGAGGGATACGCCGAGAAATCGAACGGGAAATTCTCGTACGGCGGAGTGGTGTTTCACCAGGGTCACTCGGGGGGTATGTGGTAGGCTCAATCCTGCACATAAAGAATAAAGGGTGGTTTGTCCATTGCGGGGGGCCAATCGATGGGCCGAACGCCGACCCGGAGATGTTTCACACCTTCCGCATGAACAAGCTGAACGTGGGCGTAACGGACAAAGCCCGAGGGGAGGCTTACTTCCGTGACAACGAGAAGATCGACAAAGTGTTCCAGGTCCTCCGGAAGTTCGTGCCACAACAAATTGCGGTGGAAAAAACGAAGGGCTTCCAGGAGGGCGTGTCGGTGACGGCCCCGTTGAGGCAGGTGAATACGGCGGACCGGGTGGAGTTAGGACCCAGCGTTACCCGTGACGACTACCTCTTCGTGGACAAGGACGCGGCATCGGTTGCCCCTAGCCGTGGGGGCGCGGGTTCCGAGGGGGATACGGTCACAGAGGATTGCACCGCATGAGACAATTGCGTCTAAAGGGGCCTCAGGAAGGAAGCGCATGAGGTCGGATTTGGCTGACGGCCACACCTTGCAGAAGCGGGTTGCCGCGCCTGCGCACCTGGCCGTTCCACACCGAAGGGGGAGCCAAGCACCGAGCGACGTGTCGGGTAGGGCACTTGATGCTGGCACGGGGAAAGGCACGGGGAAAGCTGGAGGTGGTCGTTCTCGAGGCCGGAGGTCAAGTGTCGGCAGTGGGGTGCTGGCGGTCCCACTGGCGGCGCAGGTGGAGGTAGAGGAAGGAAGAAGTGGACCTTTGCAGGTGGGCGTGACGAGTGAACAGTTGGAGGAGCTGTTGAGGAAGCAGGGAGAGGAGTTTGGTCGGAGCTTGGAAGCGTTGGAGCAGAGACAGCAGAGCGCACTGGACCGGCGCTTAGAGCTGGAGCGCGCTAGTTTGGAGACGCTCCTGCCGCAAGTGCCGGCCTCCGAGGAACCGCGTCCGGCACCTGTGGCGTCGGCGACGCCCACGGCGGAGCAAGGGACGGAGGGTGAGATCTCAGGTCTGGAAGCAGTTCGTCAGGGCGTCCCGCAGGCCCAGCAGCAGGAGGAACTCCTCCTGGCCCAGCACCTGCAGCAACTCCCACAGTCACAGCTCAGGTTCATCAGGTGCTGCAGCCCCAGCAGTTTCAGCAGGTGCTGCCGCCTCAGCAGCTTCAACAGCCGCAGCAGCCCTTGCAGCTGCAGCAACTCCCGCAGCCCCCGTCTCAGCTTCAACAGGTGCTGCCGCCTCAGCAGCTTCAACAACCGCAGCAGCCCTTGCAGCTGCAGCAACTCCCGCAGCCCCAGTCTCAGCTTCAACAGGTGCTGCCGCCCCAGCAGCTGCAACAGCCGCAGCAGCCCCTGCAGCTGCAGCAACTCTCGCAGCCCCTGCAGCTGCAGCAACTCTCGCAGCCCCAGTCTCAGCTTCAACAGGTGCAGCTACCCCAGCAGCTTCAACAGATGCAGCAGCTCCAGCAGCTTCAACCGTTGCTGCAGCCCCAACAGCTTCAACCGGTGCAGCAGCCTCAGCAGCTTCAACAGCTGCAAGAACTCCAGCAGCTTCAACAGCTGCAACAACTTCAGCAGCTCCAGCAGCTCTCGCAGCTTCAGCAATCCTACCAGCTGCAACCACAATGCTCGCGCAACCCCAGCTATTCGCGCAACCCCAGCTATTCGCGCAACCACCGCAACTCCTCGCGCAACCCCAGCTGCTCGCGCAACCGCAGGTGCTCGCCCAACCACAGCAGCTCGCCCAACCAGCACAGCAGCTTTTCACCCTGACCGCGGATCAATTGCAGGACCTTGCTCGTGGGGCTTCACGCTCACGTGTTTCCTTGGAAGAGCTGTTCGACAGGCGCTAGCTTAGAAATCGTTTGCCTAACTAAAAGTGCTATTTGAGCTGTCCCGAGAGCCGCATCTTGGTGCTTCGTGCTACAGTAAGCTGCAATTTTTGCATAACTCTAATAACCTGACACTACGGTAATTATGTCACTTGCAAGTATTCATACATTAGATTGTGTATGAACATTGGAATATAAGCATGGAAATGCACTTGCATATTGAATTGCTCTTTATTTTCAAAACATCGGCCGTGTGCATGACACGGCAACCATCCTGATATTTGCAGTGAACAAATTGGTCCCGCGCGGCTCCTGCAAAACCCAAAATATCAAAATATTGCATTATTTTGTTTCTACGAACCTTCTCCGATGTTCTCCAAAAATATTAAATCATACAATATAATTTCCCGCTTGTTATTGGCCTTGTAGCGACACATTCATATGCCGCGCATGCATGCCAAGTGCAAAATTCGATTTCCTGCCGTTTGCAGTGACCAAAATGGCCCCGCACGACTACTCCAAAACCCTAAACGTCAAAATTCATATTTTTGAGTTGGTCCAAACCTTCTCCAAACTTCTCCAAAAATATCAAACCGTGTAATATCATCATTTCCCGAAATTGTGCACTTTATAGCGGACCCCGCACACGCCGAACCCCCTCTCACAACTAATATTTCACCCACACCACCCCGCCAGCAACCCTAAAACCCTAAAATATTGGACATGCAACCTTTTACTGCCTTCTACTATCATGTTGCACCTTCCCAAACCTTGTAATGGCCTTTTATAAACTTATTAATGTGTCGCGCAAGCATTCCATGTGCACAACTTGATTCCCTGGTATTTGCAGTAAACGAAATGGCCCCGCACGGCTACTCCAAAACCCGAAATGTCAAAATTTTACATTTTTGAGTTTGTCCAAACGTTCTCCAAACTTCTCCAACCTTCTAACACTTCTAAATGTCATTTTTTCGAAAATTCGTCAAATTATGCATAAACGTACCACCCACGCGTGCCACATGCCACTTCTCGATGCCTAGTAATAACTTCTAGATACTTCTCACAACTTGTAATAACTTCACCGTATCATTTGCATATCTCACGCGCCCACGAGACATGCATTTTCTGTTTTGCAGTCAGCTTACAGACGAAATTAGCTCCCCAACGCCCCGCGAATGTGACCCGATGTGAAATATCACTTCTCGATGCCTAATAATAACTTCTAGATACTTCTCACAACTTGTAATAACTTCACCGTATCATTTGCATATCTCACGCGCCCACGAGACATGCATTTTCTGTTTTGCAGTCAGTTTACAGACGAAATTAGCTCCCCAACGCCCCGCGAATGTGACCCGATGTGAAATATCACTTCTCGATGCCTAGTAATAACTTCTAGATACTTCTCACAACTTCTAATAACTTCCCCGTATCATTTGCACATCTCACGCGCCCGCAAGATATGCAATTTCTGCTTTGCAGCCATTTTACAGACGAAATTAGCTCCCCAGCACCCCGTGAATATGTCCCGATGTGAAATTTTGCTTCTCATTGCCTACGGATGACCTCTAAATACTTCTCACAACGTCTAATAACTTCCCCGTATCATTTGCATATCTCACGCGCCCGCAAGATATGCAATGTATGTACGGCAGCCCGTCCGCGACCTGTAAGCAGCCCTGTGGCCACTACAATAATTATCAAAAATATAAAATATTGCCTCTAGATGATTTCTTTTAACCACTAAGTACTTCTTGAAACTTCTTGCGACTTCTAAATGTCATTTTCATCGATTATGCAATCCGGGCCCACCTAGCCGTGCTACATGCCAACATACTAACATATGCCTGTTTCAGTGGCGGCATGCTTGCAGCTCGAGTTGGAGTCAAAGACGCAGATCGAGGAGCTGGAAAAAAGGCGGGCAGCTCTAAGGTTAGGAAGGTGGCGGAGGCGGTGGCGGAGGACAACAAGGCGAAGGGGAAGGCGGCATCGGTGGACCCGAAGGGGAAGGCGGTGGCGGAGGACCCGAAGGGGAAGAAGAAGGCGGTGGCGGAGGATGCTGAAGAGGGGTTTGAGGTGGGTAGCCACGTGGTATTGTACTGCGTGGTGGAGTCTCTGGTGAACGATCCGGAGATACTCCCCACGGGGTTCTACCACGAGAAGGGGAAGTCCGCGATATGGACCGCGGACATGCCCCTTCTCACGGGGGTGATAACGCACCCACCCAATTCAAAGGATGTGGCCGCCCATGGCTTGAAGTCGTATACAACGAAAAAGAAGTCGGTCACCGGCCTTCAGTTGAAAGGCGACTATGTTGGCATCAAGGTATGGTTCTGCAAGCACAACCCTTAGAATACACGATATCCAGAAGATATCACATATGTCTTCTGGGTATCTTCCGCACGTCTTCTGGATATGTATTTAGTTTCTTTAATTACGTAAGTGACATTTGCAGCTGATCGTAAACTTTTGTGTGACTGCACCCAGGTGCTCTCTTTGGCCGTAGACAAGGACGACGTTGGCTTTGACAACGCCCCGTTGCTCTTGTCCGCCTGGCAAAATGGCATGGAAATGGCCTTTGTCGGGTTGGAGAAGATGTACGGCAAGGGCCTCAAGGCGAACGACAAGATCGCCGGGCCGGGTGGCCTCGGGTCCCAACTTCTCACTGCGATGGAGGAGAAGACGTACCCCTTCGGGGACAAGTCAAAGTGGGGCCTGGTGGTTCCCATCAGCCACCTCCGCCCCATCTTCAAGGAGAACTTGCATCGGGCCTACGAAACCACCAGCTCCGAAGCGGGGTCTCCGACGAAGGAAATCCTTTCTAGTGCTAGTAACAGTGAAGACGGTTCTGATGATTGAAACTGTAAATATGTAAATAAATAGCTTTGTAAAAAAACCTTCTTCTTTGTTCCATGTGTATCATCCTGCCAACGAACTGCATGCGTGTAACCTGAACGCATACGTATATTGACTTTTGGTAGAGTTACAGAAGACGTCCGGAAGATGTCTTCTGGACGTCTTCTGTACATCTTCTGGATTCCGGAAGACGTCTTCTGGGTCCCAGAAGATGTGCAGAAGACGTCCAGAAGACATCTTCTGGACGTCTTCTAATGTCTGTATAATGATATGTATATATATAATAAGACGTCCAGAAGACGTCCCGAAGATATCTTCTGAACGTTTTCTGCATGACTTCTGTACATCTTCTGGATTCCGGAAGATGTCTTCTATACGTCTTCTGGGTTCCAGAAGATATCCAAAAGACATCTAGAAGACGTCTTCTACGCGACTTCTAATGTCTACCATCTTCTGAGTTCTGGAAGACGTCCAGAAGATCTTCCGGGAAGATGTACAGAAGACACCTAAAAGATATCAAGAAGACATCTTCCGGAATTCAGAAGATGTACAGAAGTCATACAGAAGACGTCCATAAGATAACTTCTGGACGTCTTCCCGGAAGATCTTCTGAACGTCTTCTGGAAACCAGAAGATGGTAGACATTAGAATGCGCGCAGAAGACGTCTTCTGGACGTCTTCTGGGTGTCTTCTGGACCCAGAAGACGTCTCAGAAGACGTTCAGAAGACGTTCAGAAGACGTTCAGAAGACGCGTCTTCTGGTTTTCCCAGAATGTAGGGCATGGTTTCGCGAAATCGTGGTTTCCAAAATAGCTACTAAACCATGAACTTCTCATAAGACGAAGTACTTCGCGAGTACGTAGAGGAACTCGGCGAGGAGGACGCGCCCGTGGTCGTTGGCGGAGGAGTAGTCGCATCAAAGACAACAACAACGCCCGGCCCAAATTCTCATCGGCCGGTCTTGCGGTGTCGCCACACCCCGGGTGGACATACGCAGCGAAATTCGACATTCGAAACTCGTGATTGAAGAAGGAAGAAAGAAATAAAGAAAAAAGGAACAAAAACTCGTGGAAACAGCGTAGACGCGTCAGCAGGCAGGGGAAATGAGTGTTTTGAAACACGAAATTGCAAGTTTTAACGCCACACCAGTGATCGATACCACTGGAGGTGAACAAACGCTTGTGATCGCAATTCAGAAACGATATGGCTTCATCCTGACGGGCGCGTCATCGCCGCGTGATGGGAGAATGCCAAGGATAATAGGATTACTCTCGCTAGCCACAAGCCAGAGGTTACGAGCGATTCTCGGCAGACACCAGAAGCAGCTCGTAACTCCGGCTTCATCTACTGAAAATATAAAAATCTATCAAAACCCCCTATCGCCGGAGGCTCTGACTTGTGAGTAGCCAAGGATATCAATTCTTCTTCGATTTGGCGATATACGGCGCAATAGAATACCAAATACGCATGATCCGGGCATGTCGACCGCGTCAAGTATTCGCGGGGGAATTCCGTGCGGACCTGCGCGCTGCGGGTTGAAGAAAATAAGGAAAGATTGCCCGACTTTATCCATATTATTAACGCCACTAAGGTGCTCGTTTTGAGCCTCCCGATTCAAAAGATGCCGATATCCTGCATCGTGTCGGCTGTCGTGCTCCACATTTTGGGAGCGTCGGCTATCGCGACATGTCGTGCTCCACGTTTTATGACGAGCGCTCTTGGCACCAACTCGACTGACCAATCCTATTCATACTATTGTATTAATGTCGTAACTTTTTCTTGCTGGATTTCGTTTTTGGCTCTTGCATTGGTTGAATGAGATCGAACCAATGAGCGCTAACTTTAAGACTAAAAAGCAGGTTATCGTCCGATTGAATCCTTGGTAGTGAAAGTTACGAGCGTCAGATCCGCATATTTCCTGAACTCTCATCGTTAATGTTTCCTACTTCTAAATTGTACCCAGATTCATGGAATCAGCGGTGATGCCGAATGCCGCAGACCCGCGTATGACGGTAGCGGTATGAGTGTTTGACCGAACACCCGTTCCAAATACGTTCCGCGCCTGCTAAGGATACATTCATTACTCACCAAAAGCGCCCACCCGCCTGCAGTACTGCACTACACGCAGACCTACTGATTTGGCTACCGCCCGCCCAACTGTTATACTTTTCACTATTTTTCATTGTTTATGTGTAAACTGAAAGTCGGTTTGTGGGCGTGTCGGGGATTGTGCAGGTTGCCCGTGAGACTCAAAGCTCCCACCCCAGCATTTACGGTATGTACGTTCGATCCTGGCTCTCTGTTTTCCCGTTTCCCCAATGTTGTTTGTAATTGGCTACTATCCCGAGATCCTTGTGGGAGGACCTAGAACGCTCTAGATCCTCCCACAAGGATCACTTTTTCAATAATTTATTTAGGCGCCCCACGAGCTTTCTACAAGTCAACACCAAGGAATACTTTCCACACAAACATGGGACCTATACTAAGTAGTATGGTGCGTGGTTTGACGAGAATCCATCATATATACTCCTAGCTAATGCATTTATAGCATGCCCCAACCAAATTTTGAACTGCTACGCCTTTTAAAGCTTCAAAAGCGCGGTGTATCTTCCATAATTTTTTGCCAATCGTATATCGATCCTTTGCCACCATAGACATGATATATCTCAAGGTATGCATGTATATTAATCATGTTTGGGTCAAAATACGACTTGGATAATGTATATTGGACACATCACACGAACGCGGTCACATGGGTAAGATATACACATTCCTTAAGTATGGGGATAATTTCGCATTTTGGGCGCGAGTCTTGGTCCATTTTAAGCTTTAAGGCTAGATCTTTGCCTTGGTGAGCACGTCAGTACTTTGATATGACTTCAAAGTCTCCTTGAGATTTTTTGGGGATTTTTTGAACGGTTAGAACTACCGCTAGAGGTTCTAGAATACGATTTTCAGACCCTGATAATGATGGAAATATTGAATTTCGACGGTACTACACCATGGCATGCGCATATGCGGCGATTAATCCGGCTAGTATGATATCAAAGGGCTTACAAAATTAGTTTTGGTCATATTCTCGAGGGTTAACAACATACGCACCAACCCGAGCTCGTGTAGCAAGGCCTAGAGTTGTCGGTACCCTAGATCCTTGTGGTAGGATCTAGCATTTTGATTAAAATTCTGTGAAAGCACCCACCCAAACCACGCTAAGATTAAAGGTCAAACCATCGACATTTCAAGCAAAGAAATGTTATAGATAATTCAAAAGGTTCATAAATATTGCCCCAAAGCATATGCCGGGCCACTATATACGACATACAAGGTCGCCATGCCCATTTGCGCTAGATTCTTGTGGGAGGATCTGGATTAAGGATAGTAGCCATAATTGTGCGGCTGCTTCACAAGTGTCCCCTTCCGTATTTGTGAATAATGTTCTTTCGGAACTTCTCGACTCTGCACATTGTTTGCGACAATTTCCGCGACTGACTCGATTCCAAGGCGTGGTATTGATATTTCGATATTTCGATATATCAATATATCGAAAATATCGAATCGATTGATCACAAATCATTCGATATTGAAATATTGTTAATTGATTGATTCATTGCGTGAAATATTGAAATCGATTGATATGAACGGCGAAATATTGATATCGATCGATGATACGAACCATATATCGATATCGATTGATTTAGAATTTGAATTTAATCAAAGTATCATCCTCGAAACTTCGATACCACGCCTTGCTCGATTCTGCATTGGCTCTACATTTGTGTGTGCGGAAACAATCCGCGGGTACTATCATATTGGCATGCAAGGTGTCTAAGGTGTATGTTGAATACATCTTAGATTGGGTTCAAATCCCAACACGCCAACTTGCATGTTTTAAGTTATTTAACTATCGTTCGTTGCATGTGTGCGTGTGTTGAACCAACATTTTTTTATTAGTATATAGCAGCACCTATTGGTTCTAATGTCATTTTTGTGTAGCACAATTTCATTAGCCCACACCTTGGAGCGTCCAATCGAGGTTCTGCTATATTCCCCATGGTACGCGGGGTATATCGGAAGCGCGCAAGAGTGTGAGCATACACATTCCGTCCCGGCTTTAACTAACTCAAAGCCAGTGGAAAGATACCAGCGAAAATCCCTCCGGAGTCCCTTTTATTTGGAACGTTTAACGCTCCCATGCTAGTATGGGTTTTATTACTTCTTTGATCGACGTACCTTTCGAACTTTGTCATACCACGGTGACCGCTGAAAGACCCTATATATCGTTGCTTAGGGCTCTCATGCGGTCAATTTGACATACCCACCAAGGTCATTGGGGGTCCCTAGAGGGGTATTATGGGGCTAATATGTGTCAATTAATCTTACCCCGTTTCCGGGGTAAATACTAGCATAGGAGTTAAACGCTTTGCGCAAAGCGCTACGCATGCGGGCATCGGACTGTTGAGAGTGGCTGACTTGATCTCAAGATTGTCGGTGCCCCCGTGATACCAATGGACTTGGGAATAAACTATGAAGCATACGCGTGCTGAATATTACGCAGATAGTTCATATGATGCGCATCGAGTCAGGTAAGTAAGGGTTGCTAACCCTTTTCGCTTTATCGCGACGAAAAACTTGATGGAAACTGCAAGAGGCCAAAATGTGCCTCAACGGAGAAACCAATTCCGATCGGCCGCTCCCAATCGTTGAAATCGTCATTTTCGGCGATTCTGAGCCGTCATCCGTCATCGCGATTGCATGTCCCATCGCAAAGCTCAAGTATGTGAGTAGAGCGACTCTCAAAAATGAGATCGATCGGCGATCTTTGACCCCTAGCTTACGTGGTTTACGCGTATTTTACGAGGATTCTTCACCCCTACCCGCCCTAGCATTTTTACGCGTATTGCGTATAAAGCGACATCCAAAAATCACATGACATCACGAAATCTAAAAGATAAAACCGAGATGCTTGGGTACAAAATTATAGCGGAGCCCGACACACGACACTCGTATTGCAAACTCGAAACCGCATACCCTGAACTCTCGGATTCTTTGCGGGGGAGGGGGGGGTTGGCTTGAACCCACGGGAGCCGAAGACGGACTCGGGGTTTTGGGGGAGCGGGGGGTTCGCGTGGCGGACTCCATTATGGGGGCGGAGTCGTGGACCACCCAAGAGCCGCGACAGAAACGATTATCTGTATCTAAAAATAAGGGAGGAATGGGGGGAACTAAGGTGGGAAGGAGGACAATCACGGGAGAACCGATCTCCCCCACTGTATGGGGGGCCTCTCCTCCTTCTGTCACCCGTCGCTGTGCGTGTGTCACCTGTCACAGTGCCCCCGCTCCGTGCTTCACTAGATAGCCCGTAAATGCCTTTCTAGTTTTAGTTTATGTTATCACGAGCATCCAGCACTGTGTTTTTCTGCTTCCGCTGTGTATATATATCACTTATATATATACCCCCTCATTGTCCATTTCGTGAGGTTATCGACCCACATCACGCTTAGTGGTGTTCGTTTTGACATTTTACTCGCTTCGGCCTGAACGCCGATTCTAAATCCGTCTACTCCGTGGGCTCAGCATCTCCGTTAACTTCCGCCTTTGCCCGTTCAAGTACTCCGCCTACCGTTTGTGATTGGTGGCTTGCTACTCCGTAATATTTTATCCGTCTTTTACCGTAATTCTGGCATCCTACTTCGTTCCAGGCATGTCTTGGCACCGGCCAGGATTTTTCAAAATTTGACTAAAAATTTGGGTGCGTTTTTGGCCTGAAAAAAATTTCAAAATTTGATCAAAATTTGGGTGCGTTCTTCAAAATAAGTCAAAATTTGATTAGAAGATGTAGAAAAATAGAATGAAAATATGGGCGGGATTGGTGAAAAATCTGGGGGGGTATCGAATATGTCTCCGCGATCGCGATGGCTGCTGTCATTCCCATACTTTACACGTCGACGTGAGACGTGACACAGACGGATACCGCATTACCGCCGCAATTCAAGTTCTGATCTTCTCAAGTATCTTCAAGGCAGTCAAATTGTGAAAGTGAGGCCATCCGTTGAGAGTTCTCAGCATTCGGAATGCCTGTCCTATCTCTCGTAGCAGCTTATTCTGATTCTTCCGGAGAGGATTCCGATGGTGAAACAGGCTTGCGCCCTGTCCACCTGCATTGCCCTTGTTGCCCTTGCACCGACAAGCAAGGTAGCCCCTCCAAACCTCAATTGTGATGCCTAAGCAAAACCTATTGCGTGTCGTAGTCTCAGAACCGGTTTAATTAGTCTTGAAACTTGTTATCGATCATATTTCATATAGGTTTTACAAGTCTGAAGGTTGCCAATAGGTTGCCAAGCTGAACAAATTAGTATGAAATAGGTTCTTAGGCCAATTTGGGTGATTGTAAAAGAAATAGGGGCCTAGGGCAAGCGTCTCCGCGTCTCAGCGAACCGGTTTGGGCGTGTATGGGGCCCGCGGGATCGGCTAATTATTGAAAAAATTTTAGGAAAAATTTAGGGGCCTTTTCGAAAAGGGAGGAAAAATTTAGGTGACTTTAGGAAAAATTTCAAAAAAAAAATTGGGTCGATTTAAAAAAATGTGGGCCAGAGCCAAGGCATGTCTCCCCAACGTCCTTCAACACTCTGGCCAGCAGCGCCTCTGCTGCCGAATGACTGGTTTACCGTACGACGTTTTTGACGTCACCGCCGTATTCCTTGCGAAAATCTGCCCCAATTTGCCGTTTTCATCGTTCGATTTCGTCGATCCTAGCGAAAGTTACGTTTTTTCGCTTGGAACCCTACGTTTTTACCTTACAGATTTTGCAGCCGCGGCTTCATGGCTTCTTTGCGCCAGCATGCGCGCATGTGCGCGCTGAGATCTGCACTTCACCTACTTCGACAACGACAATTTACCGCTGGTCACAACCTGGTGGTGCCTGGTGGTGCTTGTGCACTAGGCACCAACATCCACTCCGGGAATTTCGACGGCTTCGCCGGCGTCTACCTTGACTCCTGCGAGCTCGTCTGTCCGCATTCTCCACCTCCACTTGACCGTCGTCTGGTGGTGTCTGGTGGTGTTATTATGTAACAAACGCCGGCTTCTCATGGTACCGCGCCGAGTTTGTTCAGCTGGTGACACGCATGACAGTGGTGACAGTATGACAGGCTTTGCGAAGATGACCATCTGTGAGATGCGGACTTGTCAGAGAAGATATTGTCAATATCAGGTTACTGAGGAATGATACGATGACGACGGCAGTGACTCCTTTGCCACTGACGTGTCAGTCAGAATGTGTTAAGCGGTAACAGTATTAAAGCTGGCATGGAATAATGACTTTCCATTGGCCAGATGAAGATTCGAGGGCTAGAACCCGTTACAGTTTTGGAAAATGTGACAGAGTATTGAGAGATAAGTGACCTCTGACCGAAGGTCAGATCAGTGGACTCATTATTGTTTTGCCTTCGCAAGTACTAGGTGGCTGTTCGCGTGCCAGTGCTAGAGTGCTAAGACAGTTCTGCTCACAGCTTTTGTACACACAATAATTCGTATTTTGTGATATAATATCAATTTTGACGGATATATTTTACTGCTGTTTTCATACTTTTTCAAAACAATAATGTCCTGCGCGGAGCGGCTTTTTATTTCAGTGTTAATCCGGAAGTGAAGGCCCTTTGGCGAGAAGTTAGCAGCAGTTGAAAGAGCGGATTCGGAAGTCAGGCGACTCCAGGGGCACCCACGGTGCACTGGCGGAACCTTTTTCTTCCCTGAGCTTGGTGGTACTTGCACTGGAAGAGCTTCCAGCAACAGCGGCGACGGATCAGCTTTGAATTCACCAGACATGAGCGGTCTCCTTCTGCACAGTGATATGCTCAACACCTTTGTCTTCAGCGAATCCAGGGGCACCCCTGGTGCACTGGCCTAGCTGCTGACAGGTGTCCTTCAGTTTTTAAGCTAATCAGCACTGCATGAGCTTGGGCGGCGGCAGCGACAAAGTCAATTAGCAGTTAATGTACACCTGGATGAGCAGCTCTCAGTGGGTCTTTCAGCTGACCACCCTGCTTGAAGTGAATCCAGGGGCACCCCTGGTGCACTGGCTTAACTGAAAGGCAGGTGTGTGTCACCTGGGAGCTAATCAGCAGCGGCATCTGCCCCGTCTTACCGGCTAAGAGTGGATCAACAGCTGATGTGCACCTTGATGAACTATCTTCCAGTGGGCTCTCCAGCTGGCCACCTTGTCTGAAGTGAATCCAGGGACACCCCTGGTGTACTGGCTTAGCTGAAAGGCAGGTGTGCTTGGCCTGTGAGCTAATTAGCGGCGACATCTGCTTTTATTTACCAGCGGAAGAAGTGGATCAGCAGTGAATCACTGCTCTATGTCTGGAACTCCAACTTACGGTTTCTTTGGCAGCTCCACTTTGTCTGACGGTTAATCCAGGGACACCCCTGGTGTACTGGCCTAAGCCTGAAGCAGAGGAAGAGCTTGCTAGAGGACTGGCAGCTGCATCAACTCTGAAGGCGACAACTGAGTGGTTTATTCCCTGGTTTGACACAGTGACCTGGTGAATTTAGAGTTAATTACGTTTCCAGCCTGGAGTGCTGCTCACTACTGGAGTGACCTTCTGCTGTCTTATCACAATGTGTTGGAGAATTCTTCTATCCTTTCTACAGTGTTGGTCAACCGGTGAGGCCCTCATATCACGGGCCACCTTCTGAATCAGCAGTAGTGCTGCGAATCCAGAGTGCTCAGCATACTGGCTTAGCTTCCAACTCTGTCAGCGACCTGGTACTTGTTTGTTGGACTGGACTGGGGAGTGAGCTTATATGCCAGCCATGGCTTTCTTGATTAGCAGTGGTGGTGTGAATCCAGGGGTGCTCAGCACACTGGCCTAGCTCACACCGCTGCATATCAGTGCTATTTCTTGGTGTTGAGGAGTTGCCCTCACTGTCATTGTCCTCTTTATGAACTCTGGCCCAGCTAATCCAGAAGTGCTCAGCACACTGGCCCAGCTTTAATTTTTCCTCGCACGAATACTCTGCATCTGCTGCTGATTCAGAGCGCTGAAGCGCAGTGCTGGACCTTTAGGCATTCGCTGCCCACACGCGTTCCGTTCTTTCACTTGTTCAGCAAGGCGAATCCAGGGGCACTCAGTGCACTGGCCTGAGCCAGTCTGAGTCAAGCCTCCAGTCTACTGGGGAACGAGCTTTGCGCTGAAGGGGGGGGCTAGCCTTTGGTCCTGTTGACTGAGCATCAACACAGCACTTCACCACGGAGGGAGAGGCGGAGCCAAGCGCTGCCTCTGTCCATTCCAGAGAACGTGAGGCACGACGGCTGGCACGAGGACGGACCAGTCAGGACCTTGACACGGAGTATATGAGCGCAGAGGGGTCGGGCTCAGAAAATACTCCCTCCGCACCGTCATCTCCAGCAGCAACAGCGCTAGGAGCAGCAGCACTCGCAGTAGTAGCCTCAGCGCCTGCAAACCAGTTTCTCTTTGCGTTTGACGACGTAGACGAGATGGATCACTATGAGAAGGAGAGCCACTCACTTGACAAGGACGACGTCAGACTCCAGTACACCGGTAGCAAGAGTGAGGACAGAGCGCTCTTCATCAGGCGTTTCGTGGACATGGTGGCGAAAGTCCAGCGGACTTTTGAGGCCAGGAAGCGTAGATACATGAAGTCAGCATCTTACCATGCGCTCAGTCAGCAGCAGAAGGAGGCCTTCTCTGGGTCCAGACCAGACTACAGATCATTGTGGGACAGCATACCATCGTTTCTAGCAGGGGATGACCATGCCACCTCAGTCGCTTATGACTGGTGGTGTGCTGCCTACCTGAAGAATGGCGCCATGGCTTCACACGCTTGCCATGTCCTGAAGGACGTTACCATGAGAGATGCCTACCAGGGATCTGTGCGTTGTGCTCAGCCTCCTTTTCATGAGCTGGCGCCAGGGTCAACCTGGGCAGTTTGTAAGGTGTTCGAGGATGGTGATGAGGATGGCGAGGCGTCTGATGAGTGGGCAGGCGAGGGAGCCTCCACGAGGGGTCTCACGGGGCCAGATGGCACTGAAGATTCTCACTACTCTTGGGCCTTGAGGGCGTTCGTTGCAGAGCTCGAAGCTAAATTCTTGATGAAGGGCACCAAAGAGAAAGAAGATCTCTTAATCGCCAAGCCGCAGGCCAACGAGCAGGACGGTCTCGCCTACGTGAAGAGCTGTCGTCGCAGGGAGGCAGCTCTCAACACCGGCAGGAGGGTGGAGGACTCCGTCGTCAGGCAGAACATCGAGGAATGCATTAAGGGCTTGCGCATCAAAGAATACCGAGATCGCGTGTCCGAGCAGCTGCGCGTCAGTCATCCTGCCCCCAACAGGGTTACTTGGGAGGACCTCGAGGTGATTGTGGAGGTGCAGGACAAGCTCAAGAACGATGCAGAGGCTTGGGCCCTCACGCTGCAGCAGGAGCTGGTTCGCAGGCTCAACTGCGTGTACTCCTGCTTCGAGGCCAGGCAGATGGGGCTTGACCTGTCCGCGCTGGTATCAGCCATGAGGCGCTCGGGTTCTACCTCCAAGACTGGGGACAGACGCAGGGACCCCAAGAAGAAGGAGCAGGCACAGCATGGTGGCGACGACGCCAAGAAGCCTGTGAGGGAAGCGAATAATGCCGAGCGTCAGAAACCTTCTTACAGCAAGGTGCCACCACCTGATGCTTCGAAGAAGTTTCAGTGTGACTGGTGCTTCACGCGCCTGCCTCACTCCCCGGATCGCTGCTACACGGGGTGTCGTGATTCCCGGGTGCCGCCCAACTTCCATAAGGACAGACAGAACTCCAAGTGGCCAGATGAGGTTAAGAATGCCCAGATGCGTGCCTACAACATCGCACACCGCTTTGACAAGCACAAGATGGGGATCACCACCAAGGAGTGGCTTAAGCTCCCGGAGGCCAAGCAGAAGCAACCACAGCAGCAGCAGCAGCAGCAACAAGTGGCTGCCAGTGCCGAGGTTAAGGAGAAGCTCGCCGCAGAATTGTCAGGCCTCCAGGCAGGGTCACCTCCAAAGGATGACGAGATCGCCGATGCACAGGCTCTATCAGAGGCCAGCGACGCGGATACCGAGTACAACTCCAACTTCACTCAACAGGCAGAATACGAGGAGGATGAGCAGGACTGCCCTGCTGGGGGTGGTTTGGGAGGCGGTCATGGTGTTGGCATCGATCACGCACCGAGTCTCCAGGCCAGCGCCGCTGTCGCCTTGGGCAACACTCAGCAGATGCGGGGCTTCCAGGTCAAGACGCCGGAGGAGTTCGACAGGGCCGCTAAGGTGCCTAGAGCCGTCCCTCCCGACTTACTCAGCAGGAAGGTCCACCTGTTGGCATCCAATCTTCGCAGCTCCGTGCGTGCCTGCTCGCAGATTGCTGCCATCCTGATATCCCAGAACGCCATTGATCTCCCGAAGGACATCGAGAATCTTGTGGCACTGGAGGAGCTCCTGGGCAAGGATCCGAATGATGCAACCGAACAGCCCGCCGAGGTCAATGAGCATGAGTTGGAAGACACGCACGCCACAGCGACGCAAGGAGTGAGAAGGGAAGCAGACGGTTCAGGACATCGTGCAACCGAGGAGGTGCCGTTGGACGAGATGCCCAGCGGGGTGGTCGCCAGCGTCGCCGCTCAATGTGCAGCTGCTGCCTACGTGGACGATCTGGGGGTGGTTGACTTCAGTGACCATGGACATGTGCGAGCTGGTACCATCAAGACCTCCGCTTACGACGCACTGAGGGCAAAGATGGCGCAGCATCTTACCGACGAGCAGGTGCTATTGATGGCTCAAGTTCAGCCCATCTGCAAGTTGCAGAATGCCACTCTATATGAGGGGCTTGCGCTGGTGTCATCCGGTGGCGAGCTTATGCTGTACCGGGCAATCCTCATGGACACCGGCGCCAACTGTAACATCATCTCGATCTCTGTTGTGAGGCGGCTGGGTCTCACGATTTACGAAGCCACCCCCGGCGCCAAGGTCACCAGATGTGACAACAGTCCCACAAAGTTCACCCATTATTGCTACGTGGACGTCATTCTGGCAGCGGGCACGCCGCACATGACGCTTCACCGCTTGTATGCCTTCGTGACCTTCGAAGCTGAGAACTCGTGGGACCTGCTGATAGGTACTGGGCCATTGAAGAACTCCCTGATGATTGATATCAAGCTTGGGAGTGGAGTGGCCGTATCGCATGCGCCAACGATCCTGGGCATGAACGCCCAGGTGGTGCTTCCGCTGGTGGACATGACGCCACCCAAACGTCCTGACCTGCCCAGGCGCGTGGACCCGGTGGTGTGTCTGCAGTCAGAGATTTTCGGACAGGGATTGGAATGTGATTGGCTGAGGCACACGTCTCTGAGCACGAGCGAGGAGAGATTCGCGGCTTCGGGGATCCAGTGTGAGCACATTGATGACCATGACGAGTCACCAGTGACGTCACAACCTCCTTCGCCGAGACCGCTTGCTGATCTCCCACGACATCGAGTCGCCACACAAGCTGAGATTCAGGAGCAATGTCGCCGTCAGACGTGCTCTCTTGAAGGCGGCCGACGTAGCAGCCTGCCGTCGCTGACGCCCGCCGTACAGGCAGCGTCGGAGCACATGCTCGAGCAGTTCTACAAGGAGCCGGACCCTTGGAAAGGTGGGCACGCTAAGTGGGTCACCGACTGGACACGGAGTCCTTCTCGGGTAAATGTCGGGGACCATCCGTCTTTGGATACCCCGCTCGATTATCACTGGGCGGACCAGAGGCTGTATCTAGACCGGCATCACGTCGCGCGCCTCTGCCGCATCCTCCAGAATCCCGCCCAGGACATGCCGAGCAGACCCTCTCGTGAGCATGTCTGCGTGGAGTTCGCCCGCTGCCTCGAACAGAAGTGGGTGACGATGCACCAGCTGATGACCCCGAACTGGCTGCATGTGGACCAAAAGCTGAAGCACGACGATCAGAAGAACTGCTGGGTGCTCGATGGCGACTACATGACGTATGTACCGTCCTCGGCTAGCAAGCAGGACGTCGCCAGGCCCCGGGAGAGCAGGTCGCGGTTAGACTACAACCCAATCCAGAGGCTGCAGAGCACGCTCCAGTCGTTGCTCAAGTACCCCAGTGGTGAAGTCACTGGCACCCTTATGTGGGATTTGAGGAAGCGCGTCTTCTGTGTTCAGCCGAGCGCAGCCACACAGCAGCTCGATCTGCTGCATTGCACGTTGTCTCATGTGCGTGTGTCCAACCGTGAAGAGGTGCTGGACGAGCTCCAGCTCCCTCACTGGTACGAGAGTACGGGCGTCTGGACGTACCAGTTGCTCAGATACCTCTGCCCAGTGGTCATTGAAGCTCTCTCTGATGGCATACTCCGTCAATATGCTCGACATGGCGGCGAGAGACCGCCTCTGGAGCTCGTCTTCTCGGATTCCAGCACCAAGTACTACCCGGTGGGGGATGGTCTTGGGGGGCCTGGCAGGGTGTTCTCCGAGAATGCTGCCGCCCAGGAGTACGTGCGCCTGGGGGAGATGCGGAAAATGCTCAAGTCGGTCGACACCAGGCAGCAGGGCCACGAGGCGCTCTATGCAGACGCAAAGCGCAGGCCGCCACCGCCCAACGACATGGCTCATTTACGGCTCACTAAGCGTGCCCCTGCGCGGCCACCTGTCCCTGCCGCTGTGGCGGGACCATCTCAGGCTGCCGCAGTACCGTCCCAGGCTGTGGCAGGCCCATCTCAGGCTGCCGCTGGCCCGTCTCGTGCCAGGTCCTCCAGTGGCTCGCCGCCACGCTCGTCACGCGTCCGCGCCTTCCAAGCCCTCAAGCATGGGCCTACGCCATCGCCGGCATCCAGCGACGGTGAGCCCGTGGACGATTCTCGTGCGTTGTCATCTCAATTCGTTTGCGCCGCTGCCGCTCGTCCTTCTCAAGGGGAATCACCCCCTGCATCGCCTGCTGTGAGCAACGATGGCTCATGGGCCGACTCGATCCGGGTCCCGCGTGATGCCCGACCACGTTCCTCGGGAGGCGCGCCGTCTACGCCTCCGAGCCCGCCACGGGCGCGTCAGCTGTCTCAGTCCCCTACAAGGGCGCCTCCATCTCCGGCAGGGTCGGATTGGGATGCCGTGCAGATGGCCACCTCATCCGTCAGTTCGGTGGGCAGGTTTCTGACCGTGGCGGAGGTGAGCAACTTGAGGGAACGCCGCAACCTCACCGTCTTCATGGTGAAGTTTGCCGTGGCGCATGCGAACCGCTGCCGGGACCAGCGGATCGTGTATGAGCTTGGCGTGTGCAACCAGGAGCGAGGTCTCAGGCTGCGGGACTATCCGGGCATCACCAGCGCAGTCGCCAAGAAGCACAACAAGACCATCACTTGCGGGCAGCGGGGCTGGCGCCTCCCTCTTGGGGGACAGACGACGTCTGCCAATCTGTTGGAGGCCATCATGTCAGCCTATGCTGATCTGTCGCATCGTGGCTCAGGACACACGCGTGGCGTAGGTTATGCGAGGAACGTCGAGTTCTCGCTGTGCAAATACGTGGAGCTTGGGTCGGCACACGTGCTGCGCTGCATGGCGCATCCAAACGCCACGCCGGTGCATTACATCTTCATGGATGATCAGCGGTGTCTGTCTTGGCGTACGGAGTTCACGAACGATTACCTTGTGCAGGACGACCGGAAGTTCATATGCATGCAGTGGGGGTACGCAGAATCGGCCGCGCCATGGTTGCAGTCGGCCCTGCGCGTCTTGGAGGCGCGCCTTCTCCCGCCACAGCCGCCCAACCGTGAGGCTCGTGTGGCCGTAAGGCCGGAGCACGTGGATACGAGCTGGGCAAGGAATGTGGACGAGGTTCGCGACCCCCCTGCGCGTCGTCAATGGCCGCCTTCCCCCGGGACGTTCGAGCATCAGCCGATCGTAGGTGGTGCTGCGCGTTCGCCTGCTCCTTCCGTTGACCGCCATGGGGCTGCTACCCATGTCGTCCCCGCGCCGAGAACGTCCAGGGTGCCGGCCAGCCACGCCTCACAGCGTCCTCCTTCTCCAGCTGGCTCAAATTGGAGTGAGGCTACGCAAGCGTTTCAGCACTACACAGACGAGCAGCGTGAGGCGCAGCGACGGCAAGCGCATTTTCAACAGGGCTCCCCGGGCACAGCGGGCGGGCAGCCCTGATGCACGACCGACGCTGTGGCCGTGGGCCGCCTGCACGGGCGGTTCACTTACGGCCAGGTGTCCTGCGAGCGTGTATCACGTTTGCAGGCAGTGCAGTGGTTTGGTGGTGGTTGGGACGCGGTCCCGTTCCCTTGGTCGCCATATGGGCGATGTGGGAGGCAACGACTGGGCACCTGTCATGGTGCCCCTTTCAAGTTTGGTGGAGGCGTTTCGTGCCCTCGCTTTTGCACCAGCTGCCCGTATGGTGGTCAACTGCTCGGCGTTGTCCCCTTCGTGCATCCTATGACATCTGGGTCTTATGGGCTCTCGCCTGCGTTTGGTACGTTGGGCTCCTCATCTTGCGCGTCACGGGCGTCTATGCTGGCGTGCACCGCGTGCGTGCAGGGGATTGGGTGGTGATGCCCCTTCGGATGGTGGTCATTTCCTTGGCGTGCTGGTCACAATGTGTGATCTTCCTCCTCTTCATGGTCCTCGCCTGGCTTTGGGTTTGTGCCGAGATTTACGCTGGAGACGTGGCATGCCACGGCTCTGGTCCCTCGCGTTGCCCGCTTGGCGCCGGCCACATTCAACGTGGCCGCGGATGGACCATTCCGACCCTGCGCTGGTCGCAAGTCTTCTTGTTGGGCCGCATGCGCTTGCCCGTTTTGCCCGCCAGGTTGGAGAAGCCTCGCTTCGCGGCGCGCTGGGCGCGACTACGACGCAATCTTCGCCTTCATCGCGTCGCACAAGCCGCCTACGTGGCGTTTGTCCTTGCGGTTGTGGTCTTTACTGCTGCTGGTGGGAGTACTCGCTTAGCGCACGGGGGGTGGAGAGTCATGGCGTGCTTCTTCGCTTCGCACTCGCCGGCAGCTGCAGCGCATTTCAATCGAATTTTGCGATTTTTCTTGCTTTTGTGCGGAATCTTATGGGTCGCTGGCAAGATGACAGAGTGTGCGCCTATTTATGGTGTCACATCACCCACACGCAGCGCCTGGGGTTCGTCCCCCTGCATTTCCTGGGAGGCTCAGCAATCCTCAAGGCAATGGGAGCCTGGCTGGGTGGCCAACGTCGCGGAGCAGGATGAGGTCTTGCCGTACACCGTGCTGGACGAGCTTCAACCTTTGGGTGACACGACAGTGACCAAGGACGAGGCGGCGTGGCTCGACACTGAGCTCAATGCCACGTTTGGAG